>QJPP01003125.1:0-252792 GCA_003996215.1 Jaltomata sinuosa | reverse complement strand
CCTCAATTTAAGAAGCGTAAGCGATCGCTGTCAAATATATAACCCAACAAGGTTGGGGTCGAATCCCACAGAGAATATGGTGATGATTAAGTCTTTGGTGAATTAAGTGACTAGTTGTCAATCGATTCCAGTAAATAAGGGGGGTTTTGTAATCAAATTGTAAACAAAACAATAATAAACTTATGGAAAAATCAGTAGAAGAGAATGAACTAGGGGTGTGTTCACCATGGCGTTGTAACAATGTCGATTTTAGGCTTAATTGGGTTCTTTCTATATGCGTGTCACGATGTGATTGCGTCAATTGTATCGTCTAAACGTCTCTCGACCAAATAAACAAATTTCCTTTTCTATTCTCTCGACCTCGAAAAGATGTGCTTTTTAGATTTCAATCCTAACATCAAGTAGAGTAATCCAGTTACGACATTAATCTTTAAGACGAGAGTTGGTAGTCTCGAATCCTTGTTGTTAATCAAGTTTTCCCGGTTTTAATCTCTTTACTCAAGCAAATTAAACCTAGGCATATTCTAATGTTTGCAACCACTAGAAAACATGACATAAAGTATGATTAACAACGTGACTACATGTAAATTGAACCCGTCGCTACCCGGAATCTATATCGCTACGTTAGCCATGGCTCCCACAACCCTGGTTGCAGGAGTTTTAGTTACTCATGCTCGATAAATAAGAGAAAATAGTTGTATTTATAATAAAAGGAAGAAAAGTCTTACAATATAATGAAAACAATCAATCTTCCAATATCCAAGAACAAGAACACCAAGAACTCACGAACGAATCAAGACACGAATTCAAGACAATGAACCGTGTTGTTTCGCTCAAAAACCAACCAAAAACGTGTTTAAACTAATGGGTGAATTCTCAATTAACATAAACCTAACATAGGGTATTTATAGGAGCCAAAGAAACCAAATCCAAAACGGGCTAGGAATCCCCAAAACGCGGGTCGCCGCCTGAAGCCACTGCCTAAGCGTGACGGCCAGGCTTGACGGACCGTCAGGGCAGTGACGGACCGTCGCCTGGGCCGTCACTGCTTGGCAGCAACACTGCCTCAAGTTGACGGTCCCAGTGACGGACCGTCACACTTGTGACGGGCCGTCACTCAGGCCGTCACTCTTAGGCACAATGTTGTTTTTTGCGTATTTTCTTCCGTTTCCGTGTTTGTTTCCATTTCCTACAAATACAACATAAAAACATCAAAAACAACAATGGTTGCTTGAAAACGTACGATTGTTCTTAGTAAAAAGGAGTCGAAAGTGACGTAAATTAGCGTCACATCAATGGCATTGAAGACAAGTCTTTCGGGTGCGATTTGTTTGAGAAATCTGAAAGTTATTGCCAGTGGCTGGACACGAAACCCGAGGGTTCGGTTGTTTACGTAGCGTTTGGGAGTATAGCAGTGATAAAGGAGGAGCAGAAGGAAGAGATTTTGCAGGGTTTATTGGAAAGTGAAAGGCCATTTTTATGGGTAATTAGATCAAGCAATGAAGATGAAAATTATGAGTTGAATGGAAAAGGGATGATTGTTACTTGGTGTTCACAAATGGAGGTAATGTTACTTAAAGGCATAATACATAAACGTGCCCTTTAACTTGGCCTTAGCTGTCAGTTATGCCTTCCAACTTTGGATGTGCACAAGTAGGAACTTAAACTTGTATAAAATTGAACAAATAGACACGTACATTCTATGTGACGCCCTACATGGCAATATAGCATCTTACGTGGCATCCTACATGTATTATGCCATGTAGGAAGAACATGTCTACTTGTTCAACTTTATACAAGTTTAAGTGCCTACTTGTGCACATCCAAAGTTGGAAGGCATAACTGCCGGCTAAGGCCAAGTTAAAGGGCACGTTTATGTATCCTTACTTAAATTGTTATACTCCATCCCTTTGAATTCATATGGTATAGTTTGATTTGGTAAGGGAGTTTAAATATGCTGTAGTATATCGAACATTTGAAATTTGACATTTGCCTAACTACAAAAGATTATTGTTAAGGATAGAATGAGAAGTTAGGGGAGCTTTGAAGCAACGGTAAGATTTCTGTGTGACTTATAGGTCACATGTTTGAGCCGTAGAAGCAATCGTTGATGCTTGCATTAGAGTAGATTGGCTACGTCACAACCCTTGACTGTGCCCTCCTCCAGACACAAGTCCTTTTTAGCATAAGACTCAGATAAATATAGGCCTTAACCTGTCCTCAGACAGCCAGCCCTCACCAGGCTGCAGGCATTGCTAAATGCTCCGCCACGAAGCAAGCTTTCCCGAATACGACAGATGCGGAAGTGGCTAAAGAAGTCGGAGGAAGAAAGTAGTTGGACAACTGTATACACGAGGGTACATTAGTATTCTGGGAATTGGCAACATTGAAAGAAAGGGTAAGGGGTAGGAATAAACTTTTTTAGGTCTTGCTCTACTAAAGTAGTCGGCCTAACCTTCGGTTCCCGTAACCAAGTTTTTCTTTCTCACTCCTTATGTACTTTTTTTTACTTCATCCATACTTTTTGACTTTTTCTGAAGTGTGGGGCAAACGGATCTCTATCCGGATCATAGCTTCATTCATTCGTTGAACCTTGGGGATCACATTAGCATTGAGGTCAATCACCACTCTACCTCTATCATACATACGACATTACACGAAGCGAGAGTGCATGGTCAACACACACCTAAAGCGCCTACGTTCCGCCTGCAGCCAATACAACCACAACCTAACTTGCACGAGATTCAACAACCGAAGCTACTGGTAGTCCCGAGGGGACGACATCCTCCTATAATAGTTAGCAGTACTGAACAAGCGAGTCATCGGTCCGAGGAAAGAAAAGGACCGCCTTTGGGAAAAAAAAAAAGGAACTCGCTAGGCCTTCAGAACAAAGGCGATTCTGTTCATGCTTCAGACGATCTGGCACTGGGCTAGGCAGAGGCTCCGACATTACCCTCAAGGCCTATTCCCTTCTCCTGTTGACAAGGATGGATCCAAATATCTCTTTGAAAAGCCGGCACTCACTTGCCATCCACACTCAAACCTGTCCAACAAGTAAATAAGAACATTAGGTTCGCTATACACTCACGGAGCACTAACTTCAAACCACTGACCAGATAGTGCGAAATGAAAACCAATCGAGCGAGATGATATGCTGAAACGGGTGCTAGCTTGAAAACCGCCGCAGAACGAAGCAAGGCTGTCGGTTGAGGCCTCACCGTTCATAAATCAGTCTCTCAACAATCAGTATTTCTTATGAATAGTAGGGCACTGAGGGAGAACTTATCGACGACAAAAAAGACGAGGTTTCTGTTGGAGGGTCCCTGACGCCCCGAGTCAAATGGAATTGAAATTTTTTGATATTTCAAGGTGGCATCTCGAAAGTGCCGCTAGTCGGTTTAATCATGGAACGTCCAAAAAGCCTGGTCAAATGCGAACATTATTATTAGAAAAAGAAAGAGACGCAGTTTTTGATTATCCAGTTCTATATCGAAAACGAGCAGTTGATCCCACGAAAGCAACGCTGACTTTGTTGCGGGTTCAACTGGAATTGTAAGAAGTGAGGTAAATTGCCTTTCTCCCCACCCCATATGCCTCCTCTGCTTATGCCACTGGTGATGAACTCACTATGGCTATTCAACGTTAAACTCAGAGTTTTTCTTACTACATAGGCGCGAAGCCCCAGTCTTAATTTGTCAAACCCCAACCCCCTTATTAGTAGCCGAGTAAAGGCCACCATGAGATCAAAGTCACTTGCCGTCTGTTCGCTCTCTGTTCAACAAAGGCCATCGATATTCCCTTACTTCTCAAGTTTTTCATTTTATGAGCCCTTCGATTGTATCCCATAATAAAATCTCTCTAATAAACATCTTGTCGATGATTCGATTTTAACATATTATTTAGAATCTTCGTGTGCGCTTTTCGCCTGGCTTCTTTGCGTAAAGAACCTAACTCATCTGAAGTTAAGAAAAATGAACCATTTAACCTTTTAACCAGTGTATGCTAAGTAGTGGCAATAAGAATCTGAACTTTATGAAATTTGAACCAGAACTTGAATAGGAAAACAAGTGGACACACCCGCAAGGAAACCCATCTCGAAACCAGCGAGTTGCCTAAAACCTCCCGTCTTGCTTGCTTTCGGATAAGAAAGACTAGTCACTTTTAACCTACCTTCCTAGGTTTAGTTGCCTTAAGGCCTGTCTTTCTTTCAGAACCTTGTTACTTTTAAGCTGTCTTTTCACCTGAGGCTTTCGGACAAGACTACTTACTCCAGTAGGTTAGTAAGCTACCTTTTCCGCTTTCAGGCAAGGGTAGCTCTGAAGGGAGAGTTGAGCGGAACCAGGCATAAGGAGCAACAATCGCTATTGATAGTTCCCCCGCTAGGGTCAGGAGGGGGACATGCTCTATGTCCACTGATTCTGTTTAGTACAGTATAGGAAGCCCTTGTTTGAGTGAGAGCTTCTAGAATGCCATTCATTTCGCAATAAGAAACTTTTCCACATAGAGGTTTCAGCTACTTAAAGCGAGAGTGCATCAAAAAATTCGAGAAGAGTGCTCGGCCTTGGTTGAAACAATTATAGGTGTCAATGGACCGATTTCACTAGCAGAGCACTTTCTCCAATGTGCGCAAACAGAGATGCCACTTTCAATGATGGACACCGGCCCTTGTGTTAAAGTAGCATCGAGCTTGGAAACCGGCAAGTTTCGAGTTTCCAAATAAGTGGTACCCTTTCTTTAGAGTCCGGTAGGTCAATTAAGTTGCCTAAATCTCTTCCTTATCTGCTGCTCTGTAGCTGGCTTCCTCGCTTCGTCTTCGGCTTTCAGAGTTGTGAACTAACCTCTTCTTTTTACAGCCAGACAACTAGCAGATAAGCTGGGCATCTAAAGAACATAAGATCCGAGTTGCCGCCAGGCATAAAAGTCATATTGTCAACTAGGGAAATTGAACCAGGCAT
This sequence comes from Jaltomata sinuosa, assembly GCA_003996215.1. Classification (NCBI taxonomy): domain Eukaryota; kingdom Viridiplantae; phylum Streptophyta; class Magnoliopsida; order Solanales; family Solanaceae; genus Jaltomata; species Jaltomata sinuosa. The sequence goes on along the minus strand of QJPP01003125.1, from coordinate 247,837 downwards.
CTCAAACATTGATAAGGGAAGAATCAGGCTTTCATTAGGATGATATTCCTGCTAGTTTCCTGAAGTACACTCGCATCTGTCTATCTATGTCATAGTTGCTTGGAAGGAAGGTCTCAGATTTCGGCATGTATGAGATTTTCTTTCCTCTATCTATGTCATACTTGGGATTCACTGACAGCCAATTCCAAGTAAATCCTCCCTCCCCTTCGCTCCACTTCGTTTCGCTCGTTTTCTCTTTCCTTCTGCCTGCAAAAAAATTTATGAGATTGGTTTTGTGTGCGTTAGCGATCATCAAACCTGTGACATAGATAAGATTGGAGTTCATGCAGTTGGAATGCCTGAGACCACTTTTAGCCTTGCTGCTCTTGCTTCTCTGGCTACTGCTCCGGCTAAGGCTTTCTTTCCGCTTTGACTTACCTTCCTTATCTTTCAATCTGGACTTGCATGTGTTCCATGACTATTTCGAGTGATTGCTGCTATCTGGCTTGAGTTAGACAAGCAGAGAAGGATCTTATGCCACCGGTGACCGGCCTGTCTATCTAGTATCTAGTACTAGGACTAGTAGAGTAAAGGCACTACTGGGCGGGGCTTCCTCGATCACAGCTTCTCGCTTAGCTAACTGCCAGACAAAGGATGCAAATCAACTCCTTATATAGAATGCAGATCGACACATTTAATGAAGCAGCCAGTACGGCAGACAAGCTACTTTCTTATTCTAGGACTGGAAGATCCTCTATCTATTAGCATACCCGTACCGGCAGTTAGACTAGCACTCTCTCCCCAATCAATCGCAGTAACTGGCTGTAAGAGAACTGACTGTCTACTATCTATGTCATGCCTTGGCAGGTGAATATGAGAGAGAGGTTGTAAGTGCATTCTCTCCTTCTCCATCTTTTGGAAAGCACTCTTTGAGCATGCTGACGGAATGATTGACACTCACATCTCTCTCATTTCCAGTGATTTCGCTACAGTTTACTAGTGCATTCCTAGACTAAGACTACGGCATTGAAGAAGCAAGCTCACTCTCATTCCAGGAATCAGAGGAAGGCATTCTGTCCGGTAATAAAGTTAGAAGTTTCCGGCTTGCTTTCTCTCTTCTCTTGCAGTTGGCAGTCTCAGTCAACCTTGTTCCGGGCCTTCTCTTCTACTCTATCTGCGTATTGGATTGGTAGGTACAGTCTTTCTTCTAGGCTTCTGATTGAACTTTAAGGTAATGGGAGAGAAGGCAATCGACAGATAACTGGTAAGTAAAGCTATGGACTGGGTTCTCACTCTAAGCCAGTACCAGTAATTTGAAAAAACGATAGACATCTAGCGCATTCACTCATTTTTTCTTTCTGATAGGCCAACTCAAAGAGGGAAATGCAAGGGGCGTTAGCGGTCTAGTCGGGTGGGCGCCGGCCGATTTTTCGACCAGATCCCCCTAAAAATCGTACGTGCGGGTCTCCTCGCATGCGGCTCACGCCATTCGAGGTGGCCCAGCCCAACATTCATTCGCAAATCCTGTAGTGAAATTGAGACTGCTCAACCTCGAAAGCTAATTCGCGTGTAGGCAGCGCTGTCTGTCGTACCGTTGACTCTATCTATTCATGGAATTTGCTTTATTTCATTTTCTATTTTATATAGGCTCGCTCCCTCTTTTTCCAAGAATTCATCCACTTCCCTTTACTCCATAGGGCCTTCTCTAATAGGGAAAAGCCTTCCATTTCCGTCAAATGACCCGGCCTCCCCTGGCTCTTCCACCGTCCGGGCTCCCTTTCCTCCCTATGGTATGCTCCCCCGGCGCAGGCCTACCACGCTTCGCGCCTGCGGCGTTTTCGCCAGACAGTCTTTGCCAGTAGTGCCATCCTGCTCGTTGGTTGTATGGGCGGGTTGTCCCTCGCTGCTGCGTTCTTTTAAGCTATGGATTAAAGGAACAAATGTAGTTGAATGGAACAGCAGGCGGGTTACACGTTCCACTGTGTCGAGATGTGAGGTGCAGGTGGTGATGATCACCCCGGGGTATGCGCTAGCGCCCTTGACAGGCACTCCAGAACCTGCCAACGCTCGTGAAAACCCGGGTCGGTCCTCCCCGACCAGAGGTATGGATAACGAGGCCACCTTCACAACCTTCTCCCTTCTGTCCCTATGTTGGAATAAGGTAAGGCAGTTCGCTTGAGTTGCTCAACCGCCCCTTAGCCCGGTGCTCATGACGTGCTAGGAACCTCCACCGTGGCGGGGGAGGGGGACCAAGCAGGGCATAGCTAGCGGCATAGGAGCCGACTCGGCATCAGCGGCTTCGTGCCGCACTGGAGTAATCCAATATGTGGTTCCGCGCGTTCCACCACTTCTCCGTTCATTTCCAATACTGATCGTGAAACACCATGAGCAGCAGGATGTTGAGGTCCGAAATTCGAAGTGAAATTTTTTATTTGCCTGTTCTTAGTCGTCATGGGAAAGAAATACAGAAATAAGAAAGAGATTATTCCCTTAGAGCTTGTCCAATACATCTATTAGTTATGCGGGTTTCTAAATTGCAAACCAAATACCGTATTAATTTTATACATGAATAACTTACCTCTTAATCAACTACCAAACATGGTATTACTTATGCAGATTTAATACATGCATAACTCACCCCAAACCGGCTACCAAACGACCCCTCATTGTTCAATACTACAACCAACACACGCACCTAAGGGTGTGACCTAGTGGTCAATGAAGTGGGTTGAGAATCGAGATCTCAGGTTCAATTCCCAGCAGAGACAAAAAAACTAGTTGATTTTTCCTATCTGTCCTAGTTGGACTGAGTTATCTGGTACATGTTGCTACTGTTTTAGCAGGTATCCCGTAAAATTAGTCGAGGTTCGCGAAAAATGGTCCGGACAGCACGATTATCAAAAAAAATACTATAACCAACAGTCCAACACTAATACTAGCACAATCACACAAAAAATTAAATTTTTATTAAATCCAATTCCCGCGAAAAATGGTCCGGACAGCACGATTATCAAAAAAAAATACTATAACCAACAGTCCAACACTAATACTAGCACAATCACACAAAAAATTAAATTTGTATTAAATCCAATTCCCCCCTATACAGCACATAAAAAACAACTACATCGAACTCTGAATCCTGAGATCTCAGGTTCAAATCCCAGCAAAGACAAAAATATTAGGTGATTACTTCTCATTTATCCCAATTGAACAAATTAGGACAGAGTTACCTGGTACCTGTTGCTGGTTCGCGAAATATGGCCCGGTCTGCCCGGTTATCAAAAGAAAAAATACTACAACCAACAGTCCAACACTAATACTAGCACAATCACACACAAATAATACAACACTAATACTGTTGAGTAACAGTCCATTCAATCAATCATTACTGAAAATTCATACGATAAATACCAAAAAATAACCTAAACACTGAAGGCAATTGAATGGAAAATTGGTACAAAAATAAGTAGATTTTCAAAATTATTGAGGACCTTTTTGGAAAAACTTACCAGTCGATTTCGCCGAGAGTCGTACGAGAGAAGCTAAGCGGTTGATGAAATAGATTTCGAATTTTGGGAGATTGTTCAAATTTAGCCTCAAATATTCTGTTCAATTTGTATTTTAGGCCACTTTTTAAATTTTTGTTCTTTTTGAGCAAAGTTTAGCCTCGCGTTTGATTATTCCGCAAAAGCAGCCTCCAGCTATAACTGGTTGATTTATGCAAATTCACTACTCAGGCTTTTGTTCATTTGCATTTTTGGTGCTGGTCTCTAATTTATGTCCCGCGTAATAAATAATTTTTCATAGAAAATTAATTTATATTTTCATATATGTAGAATATCTATAACATAAGTGCACCATTAGAAAATGTAAAAAAAATATGAGTGGAATTAATCTTTATTCCTTTGGGTAAAGAACACAACAACATACCCAGTATAATCCCACAAGTGGAGTCTAAGGAAGGTGGAGTGTATGTAGATCTTACCTCTACCTTTGTGGGGGTAGTGAGGCCGTTTCTGATAGACCTCGGCTCAAGAAAATCATTTTTCAGAAAATGGTTTGCATTGAGAAAATTTACAAAGAACACGAATGTCTTAATATCAAACACATTGATTTCCTTCCTCGGCTTTTCCTTAATAGTTCATTGAAGTGCCTACATCAACACTCTATGTACTCGTCCTTTCCTCATGAATTTCCATCTCGAGACCATTTATCTAATATTGGTAGGTGTTTCCCATTCAACTCCAGTAGTGTTTATTGAGCATAGCCGATATGTAACTGGACAATAAAGTTCTACTATCTTCCGGTCTTGCAAGTTTCTTCTGTATTTGTGTCCACAGAAGCCCCCCTTTCTGCTCCCTTGTATATATGAACAACTGCTTCCTTTTGCTAGATAAATCCACTTAATGTGGCAGGGAATCATCACATAACGGGTCATCTCCCCTGCAATCTTCGTCTCCAAAAGCTAATTCTGATGTCTTGACATCTCTGTGGAAATTCTTTTTTTAACATATTTGTAATGCCTCTTTTGAAGAAAATGGACCTTGGGCATAACTCTACCTCAAAAGTTAGTACACGAAGTGAGGATTTTAAATGAAATACAGGCTAGTCTTTGAGAGAGGGGAATTGAAGACTCGCACTATTTGAGTTGACCGTTGGTTGAGCTGAAAATCAAAGTTCTCTCACATTGTTTCAAGCTCTCAAATAAATGAAGAATTGTCTGGAATGCAGAAGTCCTTAAGAATGGTCAATCAAAAGTATATTAGTTATGAAGTGCGATTAACAGATGCTATTTTAAGGACATCATTTATAATGGCTACTAAGCTATAATTTTTCCTTTTAAAGGTCTAAATTTTTATATCTCTTAAGGACTAAAATTTTAACTGATCTTTTAATGACTTTAACTTCTAATTAAGATAATAAATGAAGTCCACAATATGATTTTCATGACTTTTTAATTTGTTTTATTGCAGAAGTGTGCTAGTCTAACAAGCACCAGTATTCAGAGGTTGAAAAGGTAGCGATTTCTTTCGAATGAAGCTTCGTGCTTTCATTAGGTTTTGAATGATGATCTACAAAAAAGAAAATAAATGCTTTATGCATATTAGATTTTGTGTTTTAATCCAAACTTCCAAAGCGTTCTGTATCCTTGTATCGAATTTGTATATCACCAAGGGAACAACCATTGTAGTGTATTTTTGGCTGCCACAAGTCCATATTCTCTTATTTCTGTGGTCTATTTCATATGGAGTAGTATGCTTAAGAGAGCTTGAAAAGAAGTCAATGCTCCAGTCTGTGCCTTGCATAGGCTGCTTCAGAATGACATTGAAGTATATCCACATACAGAGCTTGTTGAGAAAGAAAGTATCTTTAGTCGATCGTGTGGACAGCTGATTAAATTTTTTCCCTTGAATGCTGCCAAAACCTCTTCTTTTGGTTAAATATTGAGGTGCTGTTGATATGCTTCCTTGTTTTTTCTGCTTCTTTTATTATTTTAATGTATACAATGATTTGATGTTATTTGCTAAACAGCCTTTGACATCTCTGCTCACTTACTATTTATCTTTTTCTCTTGCTTGCAAAGTAATGCCTTTGGTCATTGAACCAAAATATATTAGATTATCAGGTTGTGCTATAAATGGAAGTGTTTTGAGCTGTGTCTTGCCAAGTTTTGATTCCATTACCTTCTGTCAAGCTATGTTGCTCGGACTCTTTGAAAATGTCGACGGGTGCCAGATCCTCCAAAAGTATTGCATTTTCGGAGGATCCGACATGGGTGCAGCAACGTTTTTGAAGAGTCCAAGCAACATAACTGTCAAGTAGTATTTAACATCTAACATCTCATGAGTCACACTTCCATGTTTTCTTCTTCAACAGAGTATTCCAACAGTTGACAGTCTTGGTGAAGCATCCATGAGTTCTCAGACTGTTAATTCAATTGAAGACATTTTTGATTCATCATTGAATCTAGAGGACACTCATTACAAAGAAGGCTACTCGGAAGGCTATAAGGATAGCTTAAATTCTGGTAAAGATGACGGCAACCAGGTAGGGCTCAAAAAGGGGTTTGAAGTTGGCGAAGAATTGGGTTTTTACAGAGGTTGTGTTGATGTCTGGAATGCTGCAATGCTAGTAGAGCCAACTTGTTTCTCATCCCGAGTGCAGAAAAGCATCAAACAGATGGATGAATTGCTCTGTAAATACCCCTTCTCTGACCCAGAGAACGAGTCCGCCACTGATATTATTGACTCATTGAGATTGAAATTTAGAGCTATTTGTGCAACGCTGAATGTTAGACTGGAGTATGATGGGTACCCCAAAGCCTCTGGGATCGATACGTCTGAATTCTAATTGGTCTAATCATCAAAGGTCTTATCAGGTACTTTCCTTGTAGACAGAATATAAATTTGCATTTAGTTGGTAAAAAACTGGCATTACATAGCGGTCAGTGTTGAAAAGATTCATGCCAGAGATTATATGTATATGCTGGTTTTATGTGTGTGTGTATGTGTCTATATATATACACACAAATACGATTTAGATATCAACTGATATATAATCCTCTCATCTCTCAGTGTTTCTTCAAATTCTGCAACTCCAATCTAAATGTGGCAATGGTTTGCGAAGGAGTTAAAGCTTTAGATCCCCCTCCCTCTCTCCACTAAAAGAAACTAATGCTAGTTAGTAATAGTTGTGTCAATTCCATAGTGGTTTATGAATGGTGTGATAAAATTGGTAAAGAGCTGTAAGATCGCTAAATAGATGCGCACAAGCTGTCCTGGACACCATGGTTATAAAAAAAACATTGCTATTAACAATCGTTGTGCTCAAAAACTTTTGACAGAAAGTGACTAATTGCAATCACGGGGTTGCTGGATAGTCATTACGATGAACGGATGAAGGTCATGTATAGTTGGACATACTCTTGTTGTAGATGAGTTCCGGGATAATTTCATATATGATCGATCACTCAAAAAGAGTAAAAGTTGAGTGATCATCCATGAAATTATTTTCATTAAAATAAACATATCTAGATGCATATCTAAGAAAATAGGATTTTACCTCTTTAAAATAATTAGTAATAAGTGATTGTTTGGGGTTAAGATTAGGGTTAGGAAAGGAAACCATAAATGTAGCTTCCTGTGGAAAGAAAGATCAGGATTAGGAAGTTATGTATTGAATTCTAGTAGGTTTGTGATGATTTAAGTTAAAATTATGTTTTGAAGACAATACATTCAAGTTCTTTGTAGATAAGTACTTTCTAAGATTAGTATTATGATGAAGACATAGTGCATTTAAGCTCTAGTAGGTAAGTGATCATCAAAAGTTGTGATGATAAATTTTGAATTTCTAGCTGGTTCTAGGTGGAGGTTAGAGGTGGTGCATTCAATCCTGTTTGTTAATTGATTTTCTAGGGTTAAGAGTTGGGAGATTATGCATCAAAGCTTTAGTACAAAATAGATTCACCAAGGTTAGGGCTAGGGTTAGGAGATAGATCTATAGTATAAAAGTGTCTACTTTAACCTAGGAGTAAGAGGTGATGCATTCAATCTATAGTAAATAAATGATTTTCTAGGTTAGGGTTAAGGTTAGGAGAAAGCTAGGCTTGATGTAAGTGGAGAGTAACCCTCCAAATGTTATTTTCTCATAAAATATGCATGATATTAAAAAATCTGGCTGAACCAAAAACGCATAACAAAGAATCAAATAATAGAATTTTCCTAAATATTATGTAGCCTCTCAAAGATTAGTATAGACGTCTCCATACCGATCTGCAAGACTCTACTAGACATTGCTCTTATACTCATAAGACCAGTGAACCATGCTTTGATACCAAATTGTAACAGACTCAAAAATGCACAAGAGTCATGATGACACCTACATTCACCCCCCGGTAGCTCAGCCAAATCACCACCCAACAATTTCGAAAATAAAGTAATTAAATAAGCGGAAATAAGAGATCAACTAGTTTAAAACCATAGAAATCTTTAACAGAATTAAAATGCCAAATTTAACAAAATACAACCCCAAGACTCATGTCATGTCACATGTGTACAAGAACGACTAAAATTACAATGACATGTTTAATAACTGAAAGAGAAAAAGAAAGAAGAATAAGGCATAGAGGGAGTATTTTCCTCAGTGTCAACTCTTCTGCTTTAAACAAACTAACTTTCACTATAATTCTATCATATGCGTAACCTCTTTTATAATTGGTACTCGCCAAAAAAGAAAAGAGCACTTCCTTAAAAAAAGTATGATCGAGTATTTGGATTCTTAGTGTGTTGAGTTCTATCATGTGTACTTTTAATATGTTTGCATATTGATGTATTATGCATGTCAGGTTAGAGGTTAATTTAGACTGATTAATGCTGCTGGTGAATTGGCAGCAGATGATATCATGTTTGGTTTTGTACTAATAATTTTGTGTTTCAGGTTGGGGTTGCTGAGATGAAAGTAGCGATTGAAAAAACAGGAGGATTAGTTGTTCTAGCTGAAAGCTTTGGTCATTCTGTTTTCAAAGATTCTTTCAGGCAAATCTTTGAAGATGGTGAACAGTCTCTTGGGCTGTCCTTCAAGTGAGCTTCTAATTTTGCAAAGGACTCTAATTTTGCTATGTTTTCAGTATGGTTGTTTTGACTGTGGAAACATTTTTAACTTTATGGATGGGACTTTTTCCAGCAAGAGGCACTAAGTAAGAAGTATCTATGATAGGTTGTTTTTATTTTTTGGGGTCCAAGCTGTATACTTGTGAAGGGGATTTTGTCAGGGGATTTTATGTTGATAAGTAGAGAATGGGTGTAAGTACTCAACATATATGAAATTGTGAATAAAAAAGGATCAGCCTTGTTATAGAGGCAGTGCATATCTAGTACAATTGAATTCAATGAAAAAATTGAAAGGAACTAACAAGATGGTACCTGATTATCAAACTAAAGCTATATGTCCAACTTTCTTACTTGTAAACATGTCGTCCTGAGTAAACTTGGTGATCTTGATCGAAAGTCGTCATAATCAAATTCAGCTCACACATTGTTTCTTAAAAAGAAGAATCAGTTCTGTGATAGATGCAGTTCATATCTATTAATGAATTTAGTGGAAAAATTGAAAAAATAATTTGTTGGTACCTAATTATCAATTTAAGGCTTGATTTTAGCTGTATGAAAGCTTTATGTCCAGCTTTCTTACCCATAAAAACCTCGTTCCCGCTAAACACGGAGGTCATTATAGGAACAAGGAGAAGATATCACTGAAACTGGTAGGGATGGAGGCTCAATTAGATATGGTTGGACACTATAATTTAGAGACATTATGAGTGTTTTGTTAGGGTTTGCCCTGAATTTCCTACTTTAATTGAATTATACCATAACTGTGTTTTACCTTGAAAAGGTTTTCTTGGTGGAAAAGGTTTCCTTGTAGGAAAATAACTCTTCCATAATTGGTTAACCGTTTCTTGGAGGAGAAGTTTAGACTTCTATAAATTGAAGATCCCTCTTCTCAAATCAAACACATAGCATCCACAATGTAGTCGTTTAGAGAGTTTCGTTTAGGGGGAGATTATTCTCCCAATAAGTCTTTATGCTTTTTAGTTTTAGTTTTTAATATGTAGGCCAATTGGCCAAATCATATAATAATATTGTGTTTTTAGTATGCTTTTCTTTGTCATCTGATTTATCATTGTTAAAGTTTGCAATTATTAGCTTCCGCATGACGCCCTCTCGATTTCGATCCCAACAAGTGGTATCAGAGCCTGACAATCTAATGGGTTCAACGATCCAACGATCCAACGATTCAATGAGTCTATGGTCCAATGGTTGAACGAGGTTGAAGACAGGTTTAAGGCGGTTTCAAATCAACTTGCAACCAATTTGATGATAATGAAGATTTTTGTCCAGATACTACATGTGGAGAAGGAGTATCAAGATTCAACCATATTTTCAACATACTTGCTGCTGCATCTTTAAAAATAAAAATAAAATATTTTTAAACCATTTTTAACCATAATATTTTAAATCTTATTTTTAACCATGACAAGCAACAGTGATGAAGATGATGTGAAGAAGAAGAAGAAGAAGATTAAATTTGCCAGAAAATTCAGGCCAAGGGGAGATTTGTTAGGGTTTGCCCTGAATTTCCTACTTTACTGAATTATACCATAACTGTGTTTTACCTTGAAAAGGTTTTCTTGGTGGAAAAGGTTTCCTAGTAGGAAAATAACTCTTCCATAATTGGTTAACCGTTTCTTGGAGGAGAAGTTTAGACTTCTATAAATTGAAGATCCCTCTTCTCAAATCAAACACAATAGCATCCACAATGTAGTCGTTTAGAGAGATTCGTTTAGGGGGAGATTATTCTCCCAATAAGTCTTTATGCTTTTTAGTTTTAGTTTTTAATATGTAGGCCAATTGGCCAAATCATATAATAATATTGTGTTTTTAGTATGCTTTTCTTTGTCATCTGATTTATCGCCTTAATGGTTTGTAATTAATAGCTTCCGCATGACGCCCTCTCGATTTCGATCCCAACATGTTTCTCATTTTCCTTTGTGTTGGAAACTAGACTGCTCATATTTTGGCTAGATTTTCTTTGCAGTTAAGATTGCGTAATATCTCAAAAGACGGGACTCAACGTAGACTTAGCTAAAAGTTAAGAGTACAATTGAAGCATGGATACCAACTAGTTGAGATTAAGGTTAAGTTATTGTTGCACTTATAGTAGGTCCAGGCAGAGACAACTGTGAGATTTGGAACCTTAAGATATAGAGAATTCCCGATTTCATAGACAAATTATATGCTAGTGTTAGAATGAAGTATGCCCCAATAGAGCAGAAGATAATCATATATCCCAACTATTTTTTTGATTGATATTAGTTGATGATGGATTGAGTTTTCGAAAATTGCATACTCTGGTTGGTTATCTTTTAGTTTCATAGAAGCGCAGCGTGAAAACAACCAGTTGAAATCCTCACACTCTAGTTGATTGATTTAGTTGGGTTAACACTTAAGGGACTTGACGGAATGGTTAGGCCTTAGAGAGGAAGTTTTGGTACAAGTTTTATGGTGTTTTCTATGTATAGTTGACTTTTCTTTACTTTGATTCATAAAAGTTCTTATTGCATTCTCAACAATGATAAAATACATAACCCTGGAACGCTTTTTCTCCCCACATTCATCCTCAACACAAAAAGGATATACCTTGGTAAGTTGGGAACTTTCCTTAAGCAAGTGATTCTCATGAATTGTAGTCTTACAGAAGTATGTATTTGAATTCATATTAGTTGTACTTTGTGCAGCATAAATATTGCCTACATAACGATGTAATGTAGTATTCTGACTCTCTACTGCTACATATGCACTTTATTTTTTAATTCAATGATTTTTCAATGAATTTAATACATTAGTTTGTTTCAGTGGTACATTAGAGATCAACTGCTCCAAGGATATTAAAATTCAAGGGATAATTGGACCATGCACATCTTTAGAGAAGGTTGGTTCACTAAACTTTTACATATTATCAGTAGTGGGTATTTTTGCCTAAAGTTACACAGTTAAGTTCTATTCTGAAAACTTATCACTCTTTCAGTTACAGTTTAGACAATTATATTGATCCTTTGGTACCTATGCAGAAAGGACCTGCTGTTTCCAACACGGTTATTGGTGAGGGGAATACTACGGCTTGGAAGCTGTGTGGTCTCGACAAAAACACTTGCTTAACTGTTTTCTTTGATGTTTCATCTAGTGAGAAATCAGACCCTTCAGGCAATACAAATCCACAATTGTTCATACAGTTTCTCACGAGGTACTTGGAACACTAGGAACATTCACCTCTATTTCTTTCTTATCCTTTAGTTTTTTTTTTTTAAAATATTTTAAGCTTAGATTTTGTTAATGGATAGGTTACACTGTTTTTCTTCTTGAATAAGTCTATTTAGAGGAAAAGAAGAGTACTGTGCATCTAAAATTTGTCGTCTTTGATGTAAATGCAGTTACCAAGGCCCTGATGGTCAAACAAAACTGCGAGTCACGACCGTTACTAGAAGATGGGTTGATGCTGCTGTTAGCAATGAGGTGTGGCACTAAAAGTTTGAGTTAGAAATATCATTTGTTAGACAATAAATTCCATTACTGTTCTCTTCTGTATAGTTCCAAATTTGAATGAATCTTTCCCAAGCATGGTATTTATCGACCTAGAAAAGGCTTACGACAAAGTTCCCAGGGAGGTTCTTTGGAGGTACTTGGAGGTTAGAGGGGCACCGATGGCGTACACTCGGTCGATTAAGGACATGTATGATAATGCGAAGACTCGAGTCAGAACGGTGGGCGGAGATTCAGAGCATTTCCCCGTGATGATGGGTTTGCACCAAGGATCGTCCCTTAGCCCGTTTTTATTTGCCGTAGTAATGGATGTTTTGACAAGACAAATCCAAGGTGAAGTGCCATGGTGTATGTTGTTTGCGGACGATATTGTTTTGATTGACTAGACTTGTGAGGGAGTTAATGCCAAGTTGGAAGTTTGGAGACAAACTCTGGAGTCTAAAGGGTTCAGGTTGAGCAGGACGAAGACAGAATATTTGGAGTGCAAATTTAGCGACATGTCTCAGGAATCTGGTGGGGAAGTGAGGCTCGATACGCATGTCATCCAGGGGAGAAGTAGCTTCAAGTACCTTGGGTCTATTATCCAAGGAGATTGGGAGATTGACGAGGATGTTACCCATCGTATTGGTGCAGGGTGGATGAAATGGAGGCTCGCTTCCGGAGTCTTGTGTGATAAGAAAGTGCCTCCTAGACTGAAAGACAAGTTCTACAGAGTGACAGTTAGACCGGCTATGCTGTACGGGGCAGAGTGTTGGCCATTCAAGAACTCTCATGTTCAGAAGTTGAAGGTAGCGGAGATGAGGATGTTGCGATGGATGTGTGGGTTTACTAGGAGGGATAGGATTAGGAATGAGGATATTCGAGACAAGGTGAGAGTGTGTTCAGTAGAGGACAAGATGCGAGAAGTGAGGTTGAGGTGGTTCGGGCACGTGAACAGGAGATGCAGGGAGGCACCGGTGAGGAGGTATGAGAGATTGACTATGGATTGTTTCAAGAGAGGTAGAGGTAGACCGAAGAAATATTGGCGAGAGGTGATTAGACATGATTTGGCGCAGTTGCGGCTTACCGAGGACATGACCTTAGATAGGAAGGTGTGGATGACTTGGATTAGGGTAGACAGTTAGTAGGTAGGTCTGCTTCATACTAGTAGGTAGGGTTGCAGTGTCTTGTGCACTAGTTAGAAGTTGTAGGTCTACTCTTGTAGTTTCTTGTTCTTCAGTTTTGCTGCTTCCTTAGTGTTTATTGTGGTTCGGGTATAGTACTATTTTGTTATAGTATACTTCTGTGTTTACCGATTGTCCTTTTACTGTGTATATCTCCTGTACTTTTATTTCGACCTCTTATGGTCCTTTTTGGTCTTGAGCCCGGGGTCTACCGGAAACAGCCTCTTTACTTCATCTGAGGTAAAGGTACGGTCTGCGTACATTCTACCCTCCCAAGACCCCACTTTGTGGGAATTCCCACGGGGTATGTTGTTGTTGTTGTTGTCTTTCAATTCTATTGCTGGTTTCAGGTAATCTTCAGAGTTGTGCTTTGTGAGGCAGTTCTTTTTGTGTACTTGAGATTGCATTCTATTGCTGGTTTCAGGTAATCCTGACACTGCAGGAAATATGTTTTTTCAGGAATTGGTGCAAGGATTTGATCAAGAGACTGCTGCGGTTGTAGTGGCTAGATTAGCTTCTTACAAGATGGAGATGGAGGTAACTTTTCTAGACTATTATTTAGTTCTGCATAGATTTTTACAGTATTCAGAGGGTAATGATAAGCATGTGAATGCCTACTTAGTTTCATCATTTTCTTGGTTGGCCTTCTCAATTCCTCATGGTAATTTTGTCATGCTTTGATAAGTAGGGAAGTAACAAGGTAGTGAAGTAACAAGGTTAGTTGAGTATGCTTGATGTAGGGAAGAATTAATCCTTAAAACATGAATCCTGGTAAAATATTACATTCGTTTGTCATCTAGTGCTTGAACTTTATGATATCCCAATTCTCATTTCTGTTTTATTGATAAATCCCGGCTAACTGATTTCAGGAAGATTTTGATGCCACAAGGTGGCTAGATCGTAATCTCATTCGTCTGTGCTCCAAGTTTGGTGATTATCGGAAGGATGACCCCAGCTCATTCACTTTGAATCCCTCTTTTTCATTGTTCCCTCAATTCATGTTTCATTTACGGCGGTCCCAGTTCTTACAAGTAATATAGCTCAGGATGTTCTTTCTTATCTCAATGTCTTTAACATTACAATTTGATGTCATGGATGTACAAGTTCTTGTTTCTCACTAAGGTATGTGTGTCACAGGTGTTCAATAATAGTCCAGATGAGACTGCATATTTCCGCATGTTGCTCAATCGGGAGGGCATAAGCAATGCTGCTGTCATGATTCAGCCAACACTAACGGCATTTTCATTCAATTCACTGCCTTCCCCTGCTTTGTTGGATGTGGCATCCATTGCAGCTGATCGCATTCTCTTGTTGGATGCTTATTTTAGTGTAGTTATTTTCCATGGAATGACAATAGCTCAATGGAGAAACATGGGATACCAGAACCAGCCTGAGCACCAGGTATGCCTCACGTTTTTCTCTCATCTCGCGATATTTTTTATTTTTTGTGGTAGCTTCAATCTGCCGGTGCTTCATGATGAAAAAGGAAGACTCGGAAATCTCTTCTTCATCCTCGAGCATGTAGAATTTGCGCTGTACTAGCATGATGTTTTTTCATAGTGTGTTCGTGAAACAAAAATATGTATTCTTTTCCCTTTTCTCTTCTTTTCAGGCATTTGCACAACTGTTGCAAGTTCCCCATGACGAGGCCCAAGCGATCATCCGCGAGAGGTTTCCTGTTCCAAGACTGGTAGTGTGTGATCAGCATGGCTCTCAGGTAACAAATGCATTCTTTTGTTCAGAATTTTGTTGCCTTGTGCAATGTGTAAGGGCCCATATGCATCGAGAAGTAGGATGATCAATTGTAAATTCGTCGTTAGGAGATAACATCATTTCACTCATGTTGGACAGGCAAGATTCCTTTTGGCAAAGTTGAATCCATCTGCCACATACAATAATGCAAATGATATGGCAGCTGGATCAGATGTGATTTTTACAGATGACGTGAGTCTTCAAGTGTTCTTTGAGCATCTTCAGCGGCTGGCTGTGCAATCATCTTGACACAAGAAGAAAGATGGAGCTTTGTTGTGAAAATTTCATTGAGTTTGCCTCATCTATCCTGCCAGCCTTTTATCGGAAGTTCACAATTTTCTTCCTATCATCCGTAAGCTGAGACTCAGATATTATTTGGAAAACTAGAACTACATATGACATTCTTTCAGGTATGAGGAGGTACTTTTGCTTCCAATGAAAATAAAGGGTAACGCGACTCACTGTTCTCTGTAGTTATATATGGGAAGGGGGTTATGTTTTAAGTCAAATGCCATGTTTGCTCCCTCAGGATGTTGAACGAGAAGATAGTTTATGTCGGCGACTTCCTTTTTTTTTTTTGTTAGTCATTACCAGGCAAAGAGTTTGTGCTGTTTTTGTATTGAATTCATAGTTGTAGTTTATTGGATTAAGGGCTTGTAGGATAGGAAGTCAATTTGCTTATTTTGGAGTTCATTCATAATTTATAGTATATCCCATATACATCTGTGGACAATTTTGCTTCCTTTGTGTCATGTTATGTTAAAGTATCTTTGAGGCTTGTGATTGATGTTCAGAGAGGAAACAGGCTTTACATGGGCCATTTGCACTTTTGCCCCTATTTTGTGTTGACCTTTAATTTATGCCCTTCCTAACAAACAACTGTTTTGCGGAGCGTAAGTTTATATTTTTCGTATCAGAATATCTCACAAGTTATGGCCTTGCATGACTTCAGTTTCTAGGCTACTCTGATCATGATTTTTCATGTCATACTATACCACTAAGGAAAATAAAACAAAAATTAGGCTAGGCTACTCTTCTTTCCATTTCTTCATCAACTTGTCTATATGCAATCTCTCGAAAATTATTATCTTTATCAGTAAAATTTAGATAGATGGAATAAAATAGTCTCGACTTTTTTGTCCCTACTAAAATTCTCACTCTAATCTCTAATTATTGCTACACCATATCTAAACAAAACAATTTGACTAATAGAAAGTGGGTGCATGGATGGAATCAATAGCTTTCACAAACAGGAATATAGGAAGAAGCCAATAACCTATAGGCTTGTCGGCAACCTGACTTGACTTATAAATGTATTAAGCCCGAATACATCGATAATCTCTTAAATTTGTGAGTAAAATTTATTTGGCCACTCGAATTACGATATATTTCAATTGAACATCTGAACACATGATAGAAGAATGTATCTATTAGACATTTCTGATTTAAATTCTGTAAAAGTTTCTGCGCGTGTTTTCAAGCATCTATTACGTAGATAAGTTAATCATATAAAATATATTTGTTACCTTATACATTATTAACCTCTATTGAAACATGCCCGAAGGCTGAAGTTTTACGACTTATTGAGACTAACGCGTATAATTAAAGAACGTGATATATTTTAAGTGATTAGCTTATCTACGTAACAGATGCTTGAAAATATGTGTAGAAACTTTTTAAAATTTGTACTGAAAGTGTCTAGTATGAACATTTTATCATAAGTTAATATGCTCAATCGACACATGCTATAATTTGATTGTCAAAATGAAATTCACTAGTAAGTTTAAGAGTTATCAATATACAACAACAACAACAAAATCAATTTAATTTTACAAGTGAGATTTGAGGAGATTAAGATGTAACACAGCCTTACCTTTATCTTTATGAAATAGAAGATTGTTTCCGATGGATTTTCGATAATTTTTCTCTTTTATCTGAGTTTGAGATCGACAACGTGAGCGAGCTAGTCGATTTACTTGAGACACCTTTATATAAATCTAGTTTCCAACATTAGTCAAAACTAGTCTTAATGTATGTGCGTTGCACATGTTAATAAATTAAAAAAATTATATAAATAAATAAATTATGTGAAAATAACAATTAACATTAATATAATTTTTTCTTTAAAAATATTCCAGATATTTAAAAATTATGTTATTTATATAAACGTGCATACTATTACAAAAAGTAGGGTAAAAAATATGATATATATATATATATATATATGCCAAAAATTAAGAAAAGGCCGTCGACTTTTTTTTTTGGAACTTTAGGGATTTTGCGGGAACTTTTAAGAGTATAAATATTATTAATATTTTAATATATATTAGTGTTTATGTGTAATTATAATTTATTTGAGAAAAATGGTGAAAATACAACTTTGTCTGAAGCAAACCCTTTTAATGAAGGGTAAAAAGTTCAAATCACATTATAAGGTGCTTCACACTTTTAATATAGTACTAGTTTAGTGTACGTGCGTTGCACGCGTGTATCACAACAATATAAAAAATTGCATACAAAAAGACAATAGTGTATATAATATTGCAATTGAGGCCGGTGAAGCTCTTCACCACTCACGTATTTAAATCATTATCTAATATGATTAGTGTACGCGTGTTGCATTATGTATTACGTTAATCAATAAAAATATATGTGAAACAAACATATCTTTTAAAAATAAAAGTCAACATTAAAATAAATATAAATTTTAATATCTTTACAAAAATAAAATAATACAATAATTGAGATATCAGAACAATACAATTAAATCTAATCTTCACAAAAAAATTTAAAACCCGACAAAATATTCATTTACCACCGGTGTTAAGCAACAACAAAAAAATCTAGTAACAGAATAAAACCTACAAAAAAATAATGCAATAATCGAGATATCAAAACAATACAATTACAATTAAACTAACCTTCACGAAAAATCCTCAAAACCCGACTAAATATTCATCTACAACCTGTATTAAGCAACAAAAAATAATAATCTAGTAATCGAATAAAAACTACAATAAAATAATACGATAATCGAGATATCAGAACAATACAATTAAACCTAACCTTCATGAAAAATCCTCATAACCTGATCAAGCACATCTACCACCTGTATTAAGCAGAAAAACAACATCTGGTAACAAAATAAAAACTACAACAAAATAATACGATAATTCAGATATCAAAACAATACGATTAAACCTAATCTCTACACAAAAATTCCTCAAAGTTTGACCAAACATTCATCTATCACCTATATTAAGTAGAGAAAATAACAGTAAGAAGAACAACAACATTATAAGGTCCTTCACACTTTAAATATATATATATATATATATAATTTTTTCTCCTAGAACAGTTTTTGAAAGAATAGTCGTCATAAACCTAAATAAAGCATCACCATTTCCTTATCATTTCTCTTCCAGCCCAAGGCCATATAAATCCCACTCTCCAGCTCGCCAAAAACCTCTCACGCGCAGGCGCACGCTCCACCTTTGTCCCCACCGTCAACGGCTTCCACAAACTGAAAAACCTCCCGTCCGTCGACGGTTTATTCTACGACTCCTTCTCCGACGGCTACGACGACGGCGTACCTCAAACTGACTTCAGCAATTACTTGACAGAATCAAAGCGCGTGGGATCGGAAAATCTCAAAAAACTCATCGATAAACTTAACGGCGACGGACATCCGGTTAGTTTTTTAGTATACACATTTCTATTCCCTTGGGTTGCAGAGGTGGCGCGTGAGATTAACGTGCCGTCTGCTTTACTAACAATACAATCAGCTACTGCTGTTGCAATTTATCACCATCTGTTTAGCATCAATAATAATGGAGTTTACAGCTCTACTACTAGTGAAATCGAGCTCTCATTCCCGATCAAATTACCGGAATTGCCCCTGTTTTCGAGTCCCGATATTCCCACCTTCTTGATTCGTAATGATCCTTGCTCTTCTTTCATGATCCCTGTAATGAGAGAACCCATACAAAATCTCGAGCACGAGGATGATCATGATCGTCCTCGTGTTCTCGTCAACAGTTTCGATGAATTACAACCGGAATCCTTGAAAATTCTGGAGGAAATCGGGGTCTGCTCGATCGGGCCATTGATTCCTTCAGCTTTCTGCGATCAAAATAATGGCATTGAAGACAAGTCTTTCGGGTGCGATTTGTTTGAGAAATCTGAAAGTTATTGCCAGTGGCTGGACACGAAACCCGAGGGTTCGGTTGTTTACGTAGCGTTTGGGAGTATAGCAGTGATAAAGGAGGAGCAGAAGGAAGAGATTTTGCAGGGTTTATTGGAAAGTGAAAGGCCATTTTTATGGGTAATTAGATCAAGCAATGAAGATGAAAATTATGAGTTGAATGGAAAAGGGATGATTGTTACTTGGTGTTCACAAATGGAGGTAATGTTACTTAAAGGCATAATACATAAACGTGCCCTTTAACTTGGCCTTAGCTGTCAGTTATGCCTTCCAACTTTGGATGTGCACAAGTAGGAACTTAAAATTGTAGAAAATTGAACAAATAGACACATACATTTTATGTGGCGCCCTACATGGCAATATAGCATCTTACGTGGCATCCTACATGTATTATGCCATGTAGGAAGAACATGTCTACTTGTTCAACTTTATACAAGTTTAAGTGCCTACTTGTGCACATCCAAAGTTGGAAGGCATAACTGCCAGCTAAGGCCAAGTTAAAGGGCATGTTTATGTATCCTTACTTAAATTGTTATACTCCATCCCTTTGAATTCATATGGTATAGTTTGATTTGGTAAGGGAGTTTAAATATGCTGTAGTATATCGAACATTTGAAATATGCTGACGCCCCGAGTCAAATGGAATTGAATTTTTTTGATATTTCAAGGTGGCATCTCGAAAGTGCCGCTAGTCGGTTTAATCATGGAACGTCCAAAAAGCCTGGTCAAATGCGAACATTATTATTAGAAAAAGAAAGAGACGCAGTTTTTGATTATCCAGTTCTATATCGAAAACGAGCAGTTGATCCCACGAAAGCAACGCTGGCTTTGTTGCGGGTTCAACTGGAATTGTAAGAAGTGAGGTAAATTGCCTTTCTCCCCGCCCCATATGCCTCCTCTGCTTATGCCACTGGTGATGAACTCACTATGGCTATTCAACGTCAAACTCAGAGTTTTTCTTACTACATAGGCGCGAAGCCCCAGTCTTAATTTGTCAAACCCCAACCCCCTTATTAGTAGCCGAAGTAAAGGCCACCATGAGATCAAAGTCACTTGCCGTCTGTTCGCTCTCTATTCAACAAAGGCCATCGATATTCCCTTACTTCTCAAGTTTTTCATTTTATGAGCCCTTCGATTGTATCCCATAATAAAATCTCTCTGATAAACATCTTGTCGATGATTCGATTTTAACATATTATTTAGAATCTTCGTGTGCGCTTTTCGCCTGGCTTCTTTGCGTAAAGAACCTAACTCATCTGAAGTTAAGAAAAATGAACCATTTAACCTTTTAACCAGTGTATGCTAAGTAGTGGCAATAAGAATCTGAACTTTATGAAATTTGAACCAGAACTTGAATAGGAAAACAAGTGGACACACCCGCAAGGAAACCCATCTCGAAACCAGCGAGTTGCCTAAAACCTCCCGTCTTGCTTGCTTTCGGATAAGAAAGACTAGTCACTTTTAACCTACCTTCCTAGGTTTAGTTGCCTTAAGGCCTGTCTTTCTTTCAGAACCTTGTTACTTTTAAGCTGTCTTTTCACCTGAGGCTTTCGGACAAGACTACTTACTCCAGTAGGTTAGTAAGCTACCTTTTCCGCTTTCAGGCAAGGGTAGCTCTGAAGGGAGAGTTGAGCGGAACCAGGCATAAGGAGCAACAATCGCTATTGATAGTTCCCCCGCTAGGGTCAGGAGGGGGACATGCTCTATGTCCACTGATTCTGTTTACTACAGTATAGGAAGCCCTTGTTTGAGTGAGAGCTTCTAGAATGCCATTCATTTCGCAATAAGAAACTTTTCCACATAGAGGTTTCAGCTACTTAAAGCGAGAGTGCATCCAAAAATTCGAGAAGAGTGCTCGGCCTTGGTTGAAACAATTATAGGTGTCAATGGACCGATTTCACTAGCAGAGCACTTTCTCCAATGTCCGCAAACAGAGATGCCACTTTCAATGATGGACACCGGCCCTTGTGTTAAAGTAGCATCGAGCTTGGAAACCGGCAAGTTTCGAGTTTCCAAATAAGTGGTACCCTTTCTTTAGAGTCCGGTAGGTCAATTAAGTTGCCTAAATCTCTTCCTTATCTGCTGCTCTGTAGCTGGCTTCCTCGCTTCGTCTTCGGCTTTCAGAGTTGTGAACTAACCTCTTCCTTTTACAGCCAGACAACTAGCAGATAAGCTGGGCATCTAAAGAACATAAGATCCGAGTTGCCGCCAGGCATAAAAGTCATATTGTCAACTAGGGAAATTGAACCAGGCATCTCAAACATTGATAAGGGAAGAATCAGGCTTTCATTAGGATGATATTCCTTTCATCCGAATGGCAAAGCTTGCTAGTTTCCTGAAGTACACTCGCATCTGTCTATCTATGTCATAGTTGCTTGGAAGGAAGGTCTCAGATTTCGGCATGTATGAGATTTTCTTTCCTCTATCTATGTCATACTTGGGATTCACTGACAGCCAATTCCAAGTAGATCCTCCCCCCCCCTCGCTCCACTTCGTTTCGCTCGTTTTCTCTTTCCTTCTGCCTGCAAAAAAAGTTATGAGATTGGTTTTGTGTGCGTTAGCGATCATCAAACCTGTGACATAGATAAGATTGGAGTTCATGCAGTTGGAATGCCTGAGACCACTTTTAGCCTTGCTGCTCTTGCTTCTCTGGCTACTGCTCCGGCTAAGGTTTTCTTTCCGCTTTGACTTGCCTTCCTTATCTTTCAATCTGGACTTGCATGTGTTCCATGACTATTTCGAGTGATTGCTGCTATCTGGCTTGAGTTAGACAAGCAGAGAAGGATCTTATGCCACCGGTGACCGGCCTGTCTATCTAGTATCTAGTACTAGGACTAGTAGAGTAGAGGCACTACTGGGCGGGGCTTCCTCGATCACAGCTTCTCGCTTAGCTAACTGCCAGACAAAGGATGCAAATCAACTCCTTATATAGAATGCAGATCGACACATTCAATGAAGCAGCCAGTACGGCAGACAAGCTACTTTCTTATTCTAGGACTGGAAGATCCTCTATCTATTAGCATACCCGTACCGGCAGTTAGACTAGCACTCTCTCCCCAATCAATCGCTGTAACTGGCTGTAAGAGAGCTGACTGTCTACTATCTATGTCATGCCTTGGCATGTGAATATGAGAGAGAGGCTGTAAGTGCATTCTCTCCTTCTCCATCTTCTGGAAAGCACTCTTTGAGCATGCTGACAGAATGATTGACACTCACATCTCTCTCATTTCCAGTGATTTCGCTACAGTTTACTAGCGCATTCCTAGACTAAGACTACGGCATTGAAGAAGCAAGCTCACTCTCATTCCAGGAATCAGAGGAAGGCATTCTGTCCGGTAATGAAGTTAGAAGTTTCCGGCTTGCTTTCTCTCTTCTCTTGCAGTTGGCAGTCACAGTCAACCTTGTTCCGGGCCTTCTCTTCTACTCTATCTGCTTATTGGATTGGTAGGTACAGTCTTTCTTCTAGGCTTCTGATTGAACTTTAAGGTAATGGGAGAGAAGGCAATCGACAAATAACTCGTAAGTAAAGCTATGGACTGGGTTCTCACTCTAAGCCAGTACCAGTAATTTGGAAAAACGATAGACATCTAGCGCATTCACTCATTTTTTCTTTCTGATAGGCCAACTCAAAGAGGGAAATGCAAGGGGCGTTAGCGGTCTAGTCGGGTGGGCGCCGGCCGGTTTTTCGACCAGATCCCCCTAAAAACCGTACGTGCGGGTCTCCCCGCATGCGGCTCACGCCATTCGAGGTGGCCCAGCCCAGCATTCATTCGCAAATCCTGTAGTGAAATTGAGACTGCTCAACCTCGGAAGCTAATTCGCGTGTAGGCAGCGCTGTCTGTCGTACCGTTGACTCTATCTATTCATGGAATTTTCTTTATTTCATTTTCTATTTTATATAGGCTCGCTCCCTCTTTTTCCAAGAATTCATCCACTTCCCTTTACTCCATAGGGCCTTCTCTAATAGGGAAAAGCCTTCCATTTCCGTCAAATGACCCGGCCTCCCCTGGCTCTTCCACCGTCCGGGCTCCCTTTCCTCCCTATGGTATGCTCCCCCGACGCAGGCCTACCACGCTTTGCGCCTGCGGTGTTTTCGCTAGACAGTCTTTGCTAGTAGTGCCATCCTCCCCGCTGGTTGTATGGGCGGGTTGTCCCTCGCTGCTGCGTTCTTTTAAGCTATGGATTAAAGGAACAAATGTAGTTGAATGGAACAGCAGGCGGGTTACACGTTCCACTGTGCCGAGATGTGAGGTGCAGGCCAGATGATCACCCCGGGGTATGCGCTAGCGCCCTTGACAGGCACTCCAGAACCTGCCAACGCTCGTGAAAACTCGGGTCGGTCCTCCCCGACCGGAGGTATGGATAACGAGGCCACCTTCACAACCTTCTCCCTTCTGTCCCTATGTTGGAATAAGTTAAGGCGGTTCGCTTGAGTTGCTCAACCGCCCCTTAGCCCGGTGCTCATGACGTGCTACGGAACCTCCACCGTGCCGGGGGAGGGGGACCAAGCAGGGCATAGCTAGCGGCATAGGAGCCGACTCGGCATCAACGGCTTCGTGCCGCACTGGAGTAATCCAATATGTGGTTCCGCGCGTTCCACCATTTCTCCATTCATTTCCAATACTGATCGTGAAACACCATGAGCAGCAGGATGTTGAGGACCGAAATTCGAAGTGAAATTTTTGATTTGCCTGTTCTTAGTCGTCATGGGAAAGAAATACAGAAATAAGAAAGAGATTATTCCCTTAGAGCTTGTCTAATACATCTATTAGTTATGCGGGTTTCTAAATTGCAAACCAAATACCGTATTAATTTTATACATGAATAACTTACCTCTTAATGCGGAGGTGTGAGAGGTTGGCTATGGATGGTTATAGGAGAGGACGAGGTAGACCGAAAAAGTATTGGGGAGAGGTGATTCGACAGGACATGGCGCAGTTGCAGCTTACCGAGGACATGACCCTAGATAGGAAGGTGTGGAGGACGCAGATTAGGGTAGAAGAGTAGTAGGTAGAAGTGGGTGTAGGCTAGTAGGTAGGAGTGTTTTTCCTTATTGTCCCGACTAGTAATCGTAGTGTTACGCTTATAGTTTCTTGTTCTTGGATTCCTCGTGGTAGTATTTTGTGGCAGTGCTCTGTTTCTGTCTGCTTGTCTGTTGTTTGTTACTACATATTACTTCCTATCGTCTCTTGTAGTTTTATCTTGTTTTTTATCCTGTATCATTGTTACGTCTTTTTTAGCCTATTTTTAGACTGTTTTGTCTTGAGCCGGGGGTCTATCGGAAACAGCCTCTCTACCTCACCTCTGAGGTAGTGGTATGGTCTGCGTACACTCTACCCTCCCCAGACCCCACGCTGTGGGAATACACTGGGTATGTTGTTGTTGTTAATCAACTACCAAACATGGTATTACTTATGCAGATTTAATACATGCATAACTCACCCCAAACCGGCTACCAAACGACCCCTCATTGTTCAATACTACAACCAACACACGCACCTAAGGGTGTGGCCTAGTGGTCAATGAAGTGGGTTGAGAATCGAGATCTCAGGTTCAATTCCCAGCAGAGACAAAAAAACTAGTTGATTTTTCCCATCTGTCCTAGTTGGACTGAGTTACCTGGTACATGTTGCTAATGTTTTAGCAGGTATCCCGTAAAATTAGTCGAGGTTCGCGAAAAATGGTCCGGACAACACGATTATCAAAAAAAAATACTATAACCAACAGTCCAACACTAATACTAGCACAATCACACAAAAAATTAAATTTGTATGAAATCCAATTCCCCCCTATACAGCACATAAAAAACAACTACAACGAACTCTGAATCCTGAGATCTCAGGTTCAAATCCCAGCAAAGACAAAAATATTAGGTGATTACTTCTCATCTATCCCAATTGAACAAATTAGGACAGAGTTACCTGGTACCTGTTGCTGGTTCGCGAAATGTGGCCCGGTCTGCCCGGTTATCAAAAGAAAAAATGCTACAACCAACAGTCCAACACTAATACTAGCACAATCACACACAAATAATACAATACTAATACTGTTGAGTAACAGTCCATTCAATCAATCATTACTGAAAATTCATACAATAAATACCAAAAAATAACCTAAACACTGAAGGCAATTGAATGGAAAATTGGTACAAAAATAAGTAGATTTTCAAAATCATTGAGGACCTTTTTGGAAAAACTTACCAGTCGATTTCGCCGAAAGCCGAGAGTCGTACGAGAGAAGCTAAGCGTCTGATGAAATAGATTTCGAATTTTGGGAGATTGTTCAAATTTAGCCTCAAATATTCTGTTCAATTTGTATTTTAGGCCACTTTTTAAATTTTTTTTCTTTTTGAGCAAAGTTTAGCCTCGCGTTTGATTATTCCGCAAAAGCAACCTCCAACTATAACTGGTTGATTTATGCAAATTCACTACTCAGGCTTTTGTTCATTTGCATTTTTGGTGCTGGTCTCTAATTTATGTCCCGCGTAATAAATAATTTTTCATAGAAAATTAATTTATATTTTCATATATGTAGAATATCTATAACATAAGTGCACCATTAGAAAATGTAAAAAAAAATATGAGTGGAATTAATCTTTATTCCTTTGGGTAAATAAATTCAACATTCAATTAAGTGCATCATTTAGCCTTTTTGACGCATGTGTGTCAGCATACAATAGTAGATCGATTCGAAAAATATATATACATAAAATATTTAATTTGACAAAAATACCACGGGTTCACGTTCTTGGCTACAAACTTGCATCTGCCGCTAGACATAAATTCAATTGTCAAAGGACAAAAAATAAAGACTAACTTATTCGAATGACAAAACATGTAGATTTTATGCATATTTTTAATAGTTATGTACATATATAGCCCTATAGATAAGGTACTATTTTGGATAAAGTTGGACTCAAATTTAATATTTGTTCACATATTTCTCAATCTTATATATGAAACATTAAATTATCATTTAACGTTTACAATAATTTATAAAATTGACATCAATTGAAATAGCAAAATAATTGCAACAACTTTTACCTATTTCTTTATGCACCAAAATTCAGAAATCAGTTCAATCCAAAAACTAGAAACGCCTCACAACAACAATATATTCACAGAATTTCACGGGTGACGCCTCACAACACAACATATTCAGAATAATTTTACTAATGACGCCTCACAATACAACATATCCAGAGTAATTTCAGGAATTGGGTCTTAGATAAAAATGCCTCACAAGCTCTCTAAAAACTTGTTCAAATTATTATATGAAGAACCTCCCACTTTCACAGCATCCATAGCCAAATCTCTATATTTCTTCACATTCCTTCTAATTTCATTTCCTTTCTCTCCATCTCTCATTATAATTTCCAAACACCTCTTTAACTCTTCTCTTTTCACAATTCCTTCTTCTTCTGCTCTTGCTCTCATTCCTGTTCCCCAAACTTCCTCCACCATCTTGATGTTTGTCATCTGGTCGGAAAATTGTGGGCATCCGATAAGAGGCACACCGGCTATCGTGCTTTCTAGAGTCGAATTCGATCCACAATGACTCACGAAACAACCGATCGACTTGTGAAAAAGTACCTGTTAGAAAATATACCATTAGTTTAAAAACATAATAGTGTATGCTTCGGTTAAACTTTTGAATGAAATGATCACATAATTTGTCCAGTATAATAATAAAATCACAAAATTATTTCTTTATCCACTATACTCGTAAAGTCACTAATTTTTCTCATTAAGGTGACTTTACTGTTGTTGCTGAGTAAATTTTTCAAATCGTTACTCATAACTCCTATGTTCCATAAAGAATTACACAATTTCCTTATTAGTTCGTTCTAAAAGAATGGTACAGTATTTTAAACATCGAATAGATTTGAGTTGAACTTCTCATATTTTATAAATAAAGGACAGCTCGATGCACAAAGTATTAAGCATTCACGTAGGGTCTGGAGGAGGGCACAATCAAGGGTTGTGACGTAGCCAATCTACTCTAATGCAAGCATCAACGATTGCAACAATTGAATTTATTTACCCAAAGGAATAAAGATTAATTCCACTCATATTTTTTTTTACATTTTCTAATGGTGCACTTATGTTATAGATATTCTACATATATGAAAATATAAATTAATTTTCTATGAAAAATTATTTATTACGCGGGACATAAATTAGAGACCAGCACCAAAAATGCAAATGAACAAAAGCCTGAGTAGTGAATTTGCATAAATCAACCAGTTATAGTTGGAGTCTGCTTTTGCGGAATAATCAAACGCGAGGCTAAACTTTGCTCAAAAAGAAAAAAAATTTAAAAAGTGGCCTAAAATACAAATTGAACAGAATATTTGAGGCTAAATTTGAACAATCTCCCAAAATTCGAAATCTATTTCATCAGACGCTTAGCTTCTCTCGTACAACTCTCGGCTTTCGGCGAAATCGACTGGTAAGTTTTTCCAAAAAGGTCCTCAATGATTTTGAAAATCTACTTATTTTTGTACCAATTTTCCATTCAATTGCCTTCACTGTTTAGGTTATTTTTTGGTATTTATTGTATGAATTTTCAGTAATGATTGATTGAATGGACTGTTACTCAACATTATTAGTATTGTATTATTTGTGTGTGATTGTGCTAGTATTAGTGTTGGACTGTTGGTTGTAGCATTTTTTCTTTTGATAACCGGGCAGACCGGGCCACATTTCGCGAACCAGCAACAGGTACCAGGTAACTCTGTCCTAATTTGTTCAATTGGGATAGATGAGAAGTAATCACCTAATATTTTTGTCTTTGCTGGGATTTGAACCTGAGATCTCAGGATTCAGAGTTCGTTGTAGTTGTTTTTTATGTGCTGTATAGGGGGGAATTGGATTTCATACAAATTTAATTTTTTGTGTGATTGTGCTAGTATTAGTGTTGGACTGTTGGTTATAGTATTTTTTTTTGATAATCGTGTTGTCCGGACCATTTTTCGCGAACCTCGACTAATTTTACGGGATACCTGCTAAAACATTAGCAACATGTACCAGGTAACTCAGTCCAACTAGGACAGATGGGAAAAATCAACTAGTTTTTTTGTCTCTGCTGGGAATTGAACCTGAGATCTCGATTCTCAACCCACTTCATTGACCACTAGGCCACACCCTTAGGTGCGTGTGTTGGTTGTAGTATTGAACAATGAGGGGTCGTTTGGTAGCCGGTTTGGGGTGAGTTATGCATGTATTAAATCTGCATAAGTAATACCATGTTTGGTAGTTGATTAAGAGGTAAGTTATTCATGTATAAAATTAATAAGGTATTTGGTTTGCAATTTAGAAACCCGCATAACTAATAGATGTATTGGACAAGCTCTAAGGGAATAATCTCTTTCTTATTTCTGTATTTCTTTCCCATGACGACTAAGAACAGGCAAATCAAAAATTTCACTTCGAATTTCGGACCTCAACATCCTGCTGCTCATGGTGTTTCACGATCAGTATTGGAAATGAACGGAGAAGTGGTGGAACGCGCGGAACCACATATTGGATTACTCCAGTGCGACACGAAGCCGCTGATGCCGAGTCGGCTCCTATGCCGCTAGCTATGCCCTGCTTGGTCCCCCTCCCCCGGCACGGTGGAGGTTCTGTAGCACGTCATGAGCACCGGGCTAAGGGGCGGTTGAGCAACTCAAGCGAACCGCCTTACCTTATTCCAACGTAGGGACAGAAGGGAGAAGGCTGTGAAGGTGGCCTCGTTATCCATACCTCCGGTCGGGGAGGACCGACCCGGGTTTTCACGAGCGTTGGCGGGTTCTGGAGTGCCTGTCAAGGGCGCTAGCGCATACCCCAGGGTGATCATCACCACCTGCACCTCACATCTCGGTACAGTGGAACGTGTAACCCGCCTGCTGTTCCATTCAACTACATTTGTTTCTTTAATCCATAGCTTAAAAGAACGCAACAGCGAGGGACAACCCGCCCATACAACCAGCGGGGAGGATGGCACTACTGGCAAAGACTGTCTGGCGAAAACGCCGCAGGCGCGAAGCGTGGTAAGCCTGCGCCGGGGGAGCATACCATAGGGAGGAAAGGGAGCCCGGACGGTGGAAGAGCCAGGGGAGGCCGGGTCATTTGACGGAAATGGAAGGCTTTTCCCTATTAGAGAAGGCCCTATGGAGTAAAGGGAAGTGGATGAATTCTTGGAAAAGGAGGGAGCGAGCCTATATAAAATAGAAAATGAAATAAAGCAAATTCCATGAATAGATAGAGTCAACGGTACGACAGACAGCGCTGCCTACACGCGAATTAGCTTCCGAGGTTGAGCAGTCTCAATTTCACTACAGGATTTGCGAATGAATGCTGGGCTGGGCCACCTCGAATGGCGTGAGCCGCATGCGAGGAGACCCGCACGTACGGTTATTAGGGGGTTCTGGTCTAAAAACCGGCCGGCGCCCACCCGACTAGACCGCTAACGCCCCTTGCATTTCCCTCTTTGAGTTGGCCTATCAGAAAGAAAAAATGAGTGAATGCGCTAGATGTCTATCGTTTTTCCAAATTGCTGGTACTGGCTTAGAGTGAGAACCCAGTCCATAGCTTTACTTACGAGTTATTTGTCGATTGCCTTCTCTCCCATTACCTTAAAGTTCAATCAGAAGCCTAGAAGAAAGACTGTACCTACCAATCCAATAAGCAGATAGAGTAGAAGAGAAGGCCCGGAACAAGGTTGACTGTGACTGCCAACTGCAAGAGAAGAGAGAAAGCAAGCCGGAAACTTCTAACTTCATTACCGGACAGAATGCCTTCCTCTGATTCCTGGAATGAGAGTGAGCTTGCTTCTTCAATGCCGTAGTCTTAGTCTAGGAATGCGCTAGTAAACTGTAGCGAAATCACTGGAAATGAGAGAGATGTGAGTGTCAATCATTCTGTCAGCATGCTCAAAGAGTGCTTTCCAGAAGATGGAGAAGGAGAGAATGCACTTACAGCCTCTCTCTCATATTCACCTGCCAAGGCATGACATAGATAGTAGACAGTCAGCTCTCTTACAGCCAGTTACTGCGATTGATTGGGGAGAGAGTGCTAGTCTAACTGCCGGTACGGGTATGCTAATAGATAGAGGATCTTCCAGTCCTAGAATAAGAAAGTAGCTTGTCTGCCGTACTGGCTGCTTCATTGAATGTGTCGATCTGCATTCTATATAAGGAGTTGATTTGCATCCTTGTCTGGCAGTTAGCTAAGCGAGAAGCTGTGATCGAGGAAGCCCCGCCCAGTAGTGCCTCTACTCTACTAGTCCTAGTACTAGATACTAGATAGACAGGCCGGTCACCGGTGGCATAAGATCCTTCTCTGCTTGTCTAACTCAAGCCAGATAGCAGCAATCACTCGAAATAGTCATGGAACACATGCAAGTCCAGATTGAAAGATAAGGAAGGCAAGTCAAAGCGGAAAGAAAACCTTAGCCGGAGCAGTAGCCAGAGAAGCAAGAGCAACAAGGCTAAAAGTGGTC
The DNA here is from genome assembly GCA_003996215.1 of Jaltomata sinuosa. Lineage (NCBI taxonomy): Eukaryota > Viridiplantae > Streptophyta > Magnoliopsida > Solanales > Solanaceae > Jaltomata > Jaltomata sinuosa. The sequence continues at coordinate 217,160 of QJPP01003125.1, read as the reverse complement.
TCAGGCATTCCAACTGCATGAACTCCAATCTTATCTATGTCACAGGTTTGATGATCGCTAACGCACACAAAACCAATCTCATAACTTTTTTTGCAGGCAGAAGGAAAGAGAAAACGAGCGAAACGAAGTGGAGCGAGGGGGAGGGAGGATCTACTTGGAATTGGCTGTCAGTGAATCCCAAGTATGACATAGATAGAGGAAAGAAAATCTCATACATGCCGAAATCTGAGACCTTCCTTCCAAGCAACTATGACATAGATAGACAGATGCGAGTGTACTTCAGGAAACTAGCAAGCCTTGCCATTCGGATGAAAGGAATATCATCCTAATGAAAGCCTGATTCTTCCCTTATCAATGTTTGAGATGCCTGGTTCAATTTCCCTAGTTGACAATATGACTTTTATGCCTGGCGGCAACTCGGATCTTATGTTCTTTAGATGCCCAGCTTATCTGCTAGTTGTCTGGCTGTAAAAGGAAGAGGTTAGTTCACAACTCTGAAAGCCGAAGACGAAGCGAGGAAGCCAGCTACAGAGCAGCAGATAAGGAAGAGATTTAGGCAACTTAATTGACCTACCGGACTCTAAAGAAAGGGTACCACTTATTTGGAAACTCGAAACTTGCCGGTTTCCAAGCTCGATGCTACTTTAACACAAGGGCCGGTGTCCATCATTGAAAGTGGCATCTCTGTTTGCGGACATTGGAGAAAGTGCTCTGCTAGTGAAATCGGTCCATTGACACCTATAATTGTTTCAACCAAGGCCGAGCACTCTTCTCGAATTTTTGGATGCACTCTCGCTTTAAGTAGCTGAAACCTCTATGTGGAAAAGTTTCTTATTGCGAAATGAATGGCATTCTAGAAGCTCTCACTCAAGCAAGGGCTTCCTATACTGTACTAAACAGAATCAGTGGACATAGAGCATGTCCCCCTCCTGACCCTAGCGGGGGAACTATCAATAGCGATTGTTGCTCCTTATGCCTGGTTCCGCTCAACTCTCCCTTCAGAGCTACCCTTGCCTGAAAGCGGAAAAGGTAGCTTACTAACCTACTGGAGTAAGTAGTCTTGTCCGAAAGCCTCAGGTGAAAAGACAGCTTAAAAGTAACAAGGTTCTGAAAGAAAGACAGGCCTTAAGGCAACTAAACCTAGGAAGGTAGGTTAAAAGTGACTAGTCTTTCTTATCCGAAAGCAAGCAAGACGGGAGGTTTTAGGCAACTCGCTGGTTTCGAGATGGGTTTCCTTGCGGGTGTGTCCACTTGTTTTCCTATTCAAGTTCTGGTTCAAATTTCATAAAGTTCAGATTCTTATTGCCACTACTTAGCATACACTGGTTAAAAGGTTAAATGGTTCATTTTTCTTAACTTCAGATGAGTTAGGTTCTTTACGCAAAGAAGCCAGGCGAAAAGCGCACACGAAGATTCTAAATAATATGTTAAAATCGAATCATCGACAAGATGTTTATCAGAGAGATTTTATTATGGGATACAATCGAAGGGCTCATAAAATGAAAAACTTGAGAAGTAAGGGAATATCGATGGCCTTTGTTGAATAGAGAGCGAACAGACGGCAAGTGACTTTGATCTCATGGTGGCCTTTACTTCGGCTACTAATAAGGGGGTTGGGGTTTGACAAATTAAGACTGGGGCTTCGCGCCTATGTAGTAAGAAAAACTCTGAGTTTGACGTTGAATAGCCATAGTGAGTTCATCACCAGTGGCATAAGCAGAGGAGGCATATGGGGTGGGGAGAAAGGCAATTTACCTCACTTCTTACAATTCCAGTTGAACCCGCAACAAAGCCAGCGTTGCTTTCGTGGGATCAACTGCTCGTTTTCGATATAGAACTGGATAATCAAAAACTGCGTCTCTTTCTTTTTCTAATAATAATGTTCGCATTTGACCAGGCTTTTTGGACGTTCCATGATTAAACCGACTAGCGGCACTTTCGAGATGCCACCTTGAAATATCAAAAAATTTCAATTCCATTTGACTCGGGGCGTTAGGGACCCTCCAACAGAAACCTCGTCTTTTTTGTCGTTGATAAGTTCTCCTTCAGTGCCCTACTATTCATAAGAAATACTGATTGTTGAGAGACTGATTTATGAACGGTGAGGCCTCAACCGACAACCTTGCTTCGTTCTCCGGCGGTTTTCAAGCTAGCACCCGTTTCAGCATATCATCTCGCTAGATTGGTTTTCATTTCGCACTATCTGGTCACTGTTTTGAAGTTAGTGCTCCGTGAGTGTATAGCGAACCTAATGTTCTTATTTACTTGTTGGACAGGTTTGAGTGTGGATGGCAAGTGAGTGCCGGCTTTTCAAAGAGATATTTGGATCCATCCTTGTCAACAGGAGAAGGGAATAGGCCTTGAGGGTAATGTCGGAGCCTCTGCCTAGCCCAGTGCCAGATGGTCTGAAGCATGAACAGAATCGCCTTTGTTCTGAAGGCCTAGCGAGTTCCTTTTTTTTTTCCAAAGGCGGTCCTTTTCTTTCCTCGGACCGATGACTCGCTTGTTCAGTACTGCTAACTATTATAGGAGGATGCCGCCCCCTCGGGACTACCAGTAGCTTCGGTTGTTGAATCTCGTGCCAGTTAGGTTGTGGTTGTATTGGCTGCAAGCGGAACGTAGGCGCTTTAGGTGTGTGTTGACCATGCACTCTCGCTTCGTGTAATGTCGTATGTATGATAGAGGTAGAGTGGTGATTGACCTCAATGCTAATGTGATCCCCAAGGTTCAATGAATGAATGAAGCTATGATCCGGATAGAGATCCGTTTGCCACACACTTCAGAAAAAGTCAAAAAGTATGGATGAAGTAAAAAAAAGTACATAAGGAGTGAGAAAGAAAAACTTGGTTACGGGAACCGAAGGTTAGGCCGACTACTTTAGTAGAGCAAGACCTAAAAAAGTTTATTCCTACCCCTTACCCTTTCTTTCAATGTTGCCAATTCCCAGAATACTAATGTACCCTCGTGTATACAGTTGTCCAACTACTTTCTTCCTCCGACTTCTTTAGCCACTTCCGCATCTGTCGTATTCGGGAAAGCTTGCTTCGTGGCGGAGCATTTAGCAATGCCTGCAGCCTGGTGAGGGCTGGCTGTCTGAGGACAGGTTAAGGCCTATATTTATCTGAGTCTTATGCTAAAAAGGACTTGCTTTTAGTTCGTCTTCGCCCAAGTGTGGCTCATGCTATAATAGGAACGGAACTCATACTTCTAACTCTTCCCCCCGGAACGTCTTCTTTAAGAGCGGATCCAACCTTTCTTCTTCCTTCTCAAGCAGATGCCGAACCTCATTATTTAGCGGCTCTCCGAAGTCCCAGAGGTGGAAGCGGTTCTGATAGGCGTTCCGCCCATTTGGTCAAGATAAACAAGGCGGATTCTATCATAAGTCGTTCCCGCCAAGAAAAAAAGTGCAGCACCAATAAATCCATGGAAACAAGAGACCTGTTTTTTTTTTCCAGTTTCTGATTCCAGAATGTCTGCATCTATTGTTCTTGTTATAGATGAATGTTTAGATGAACTACACCTCCTGAATTACATCCCTCCTTGCATGCATTTGTTGATTCACTTCCCTCGACAACGAGAATTTAGAGTATATTGTATGGCCGCACAATATTTTTTCTTTGTCTCGAACCCCATACCCCTATAATAATGGTAGAGTCAGGGGTGGCCCCAAAGCGGAATCGACCGGTGGTGCTTGGTCGAAGCTCCAGTAGGTAGCCACTCCCTTCTCAGAGAACCGTACGTGAGACTTCCGCCTCATACGGCTCCGTCCCGAGCTTCCGTCGTCGGCCTTGGTATTAAACCACTATCTATGCATGTATTTTCAGCCTGGACTGACGAATCTTTTACTTCTCGGGTGGTGTCAAGGCAGATGTATAATGTACTACTTCGATCCAACAACTTCTTAGGAGTAGGTTTTTTCTTCGAAACCTCTCCTTAGAGTCAAGTGGCTGAACGCCCCTTTCTTCTTATTAGTCAGATAGGTTTGGAACCCTTTCCCCTTTTAATATAATAATAAGGTAAGCTTCCAAAGCTCCTTTCTTCAGCTGGTGCGCAGGAGCGCACTTTCGTTTTCCCCTTAACCTTAACAAGGGGCTTTCATGAATAGGGATTTCCCGCCAACAGTCTTCTCTTCCTATCACTTCACTTCGTTCTAGAAATCTGATCTCACCGGGCGAAGGGGAAGGAAGAGATGGGTGGTCCGGGAACAACAACGAGAGAGGGCTCGTAGCCCCCCCTCTCACTCTTCCCCACGCCTATTTGCCGAGATGCAGAACTCTTTTTTCTTTTTTTAATGAATAGATAGAGCCATGATACATTCCGAAATATTGTAAAGGTAAATAGACTCTTTTCGCCCCCTTTTGATGCAATTCAAATTGACAAGCAGTAGTGACAGCATAATAAATGTCCGGAGGACAGAACAAAATCTTTAATTCCCGGGTTTCCTTTGCCAATAGACCAATCAATGGTGCTCTATCGGAAACAAGATTCAGTCGCTACAAGCCCACGGCGGAGCACTCCTAAGGCTGGTGAGCTAGGTTTAGTGACTGGGGCGGACTTCTATTCTATACCTGTCTCCTTCTGTTACTATTATATAACCTCCTCGAAGCAAGGAAGGGAAGGAGGAGGAGAAGCACAGATAATTAGGGAAGTGGAGTAATTGTGAAGACTAGCGTAGAAAGTTACTAACTTTTTTTTATGGAAGCCGAGACCCCTCCGTGACGTGGTCTTAGACTGTCGCGATGGACCAGTATTTCGAACTAAAAGAGATTTCGGACCCGGAGCGGTTTCATTACCACGAAGTTGAAGAAAACAAAAAGGTTTATGGTGAGCACATGTACGACAGAAGAGGGAGCTGGAGGAGAAGCGCTACGAGGAAGAAGAAGTTCTGAAGTTTAAGGATTAATTTCTACCAGGTGATGTCGAAGCGGAATTCATAAATAAGTTTAAGAATCTGAAACAAGGTTTTTCCAAAATTTCTATGAGAAAATGAAGGAGTTTAACCTATTGTCTCTACGATGTAGAGTGAAGGAGGAAGACAAAAGGCAATATTCGAGCTGAATGAATTGCATTTGTCTTTTCTGGACAGCATAGAAGGAGCATACCGTATTGCTTTGAGGGTCGAAGGACCTACTGCTTGAGCCAAAAACAAGAAAGCGAATGAAAGAAACGAAGGTAAGAGTCAAAATACGCCGTGGAAGCCTTGGATTCTCTTTGGATTCCTTACCACCGTGGATTCCCCTATACGAGTTCCGGCTATGCCTGGCCATCATAACATTCATAAACGAGATTGATAGATGAATAGAGGAGTCCAGCCACAATCATTATTGATTCGCCTGGGAGGAGTTCAACCGCTCGAACTCAGAGAGATGAGCCTAACAGTGCCCCAAAAATAGAGAGAGGAGAAGAATGCAACTATCTAATCGGGATCACAGTTCCGACCATTCCTTTGAAGGCCGAAAGGTGAAGAAGTGTTTAGCCACACTCTCTGCGGAACAGTCTTATCAAAGCGCTCTCTTTAACCAATCAAGCAATACAGATGGAATGAAAGAAAGAAAAAGTAGCTCCGCAGCTCGCCCAGAAGAAGATAGACCCGCCACTATAGATTTGTCAATCCCTGGGCCAAAGACATACCCGGCATACTAAGACTAAGATGAATCATCTCAGTTCCTCAACAGGCCTAGTCCCTAAATCCCTAAACTAAATAGGACGCTTATAATCGCGATCATGCCGCATCAGCTCTTTCAGTCACTACTACCTGTGTCGCACCTACAGTGTTATGCATGTATTAAATCTGCATAAGTAATACCATGTTTGGTAGTTGATTAAGAGGTAAGTTATTCATGTATAAAATTAATACGGTATTTGGTTTGCAATTTGGAAACCCGCATAACTAATAGATGTATAAGTTATGAGGGAATCTATGTATTATTTTATGCGGGATGGAAGGTGGAATAACTAATACATGAATAACTAAACCCTGCATAACTAATACCTACATAAAATAATGCATAGATTCACTCATAACTAATCCCTGCATATCTCTAACCAGCTACCAAATGACCCCTGAATGTTGGCTTTGCTTTTTTCACATTTTTTCAGTTTTATTTCTCCAAGCTCCAAGAGTTGTTTTTTTTTCCGTAAATTTTTTATGAGTGATGTTTTAACTCTTGAAAAATATGTATGTGAATATGACAATTTTTTTAGAAAGAAACACTAGAAGTATACAAAACTTAGAATCAGAGCGTAGAGGTGCTCCAAAAATTTACAAAGAACACAACAACATACCCAGTATAATCCCACAAGTGGAGTCTAAGGAAGGTGGAGTGCATGTAGATCTTACCCCTACCTTTGTGGGGGTAGTGAGGCCGTTTCTGATAGACCTCGGCTCAAGAAAATCATTTTTCAGAAAATGGTTTGCATTGAGAAAATTTACAAAGAACACGAATGTCTTAATATCAAACACATTGATTTCCTTCCTCGGTTTTTCCTTAATAGTTCATTGAAGTGCCCACATCAACACTCTATGTACTCGTCCTTTCCTCATGAATTTCCATCTCGAGACCATTTATCTAATATTGGTAGGTGTTTCCCGTTCAACTCCAGTAGTGTTTATTGAGCATAGCCGATATGTAACTGGACAATAAAGTTCTACTATCTTCCGGGCTTGCAAGTTTCTTCTGTATTTGTGTCCACAGAAGCCCCCCTTTCTGCTCCCTTGTATATATGAACAACTGCTTCCTTTTGCTAGATAAATCCACTTAATGTGGCAGGGAATCATCGCATAACGGGTCATCTCCCCTGCAATCTTCGTCTCCAAAAGCTAATTCTGATGTCTTGACATCTCTGTGGAAATTCTTTTTTTAACATATTTGTAATGCCTCTTTTGAAGAAAATGGACCTTGGGCATAACTCTACCTCAAAAGTTAGTACACGAAGTGAGGATTTTAAATGAAATACAGGCTAGTCTTTGAGAGAGGGGAATTGAAGACTCGCACTATTTGAGTTGACCGTTGGTTGAGCTGAAAATCAAAGTTCTCTCACATTGTTTCAAGCTCTCAAATAAATGAAGAATTGTCTGGAATGCAGAAGTCCTTAAGAATGGTCAATCAAAAGTATATTAGTTATGAAGTGCGATTAACAGATGCTATTTTAAGGACATCATTTATAATGGCTACTAAGCTATAATTTTTCCTTTTAAAGGTCTAAATTTTTATATCTCTTAAGGACTAAAATTTTAACTGATCTTTTAATGACTTTAACTTCTAATTAAGATAATAAATGAAGTCCACAATATGATTTTCATGACTTTTTAATTTGTTTTATTGCAGAAGTGTGCTAGTCTAACAAGCACCAGTATTCAGAGGTTGAAAAGGTAGCGATTTCTTTCGAATGAAGCTTCGTGCTTTCATTAGGTTTTGAATGATGATCTACAAAAAAGAAAATAAATGCTTTATGCATATTAGATTTTGTGTTTTAATCCAAACTTCCAAAGCGTTCTGTATCCTTGTATCGAATTTGTATATCACCAAGGGAACAACCATTGTAGTGTATTTTTGGCTGCCACAAGTCCATTTTCTCTTATTTCTGTGGTCTATTTCATATGGAGTAGTATGCTTAAGAGAGCTTGAAAAGAAGTCAATGCTCCAGTCTGTGCCTTGCATAGGCTGCTTCAGAATGACATTGAAGTGTATCCACATACAGAGCTTGTTGAGAAAGAAAGTATCTTTAGTCGATCGTGTGGACAGCTGATTAAATTTTTTCCCTTGAATGCTGCCAAAACCTCTTCTTTTGGTTAAATATGAGGTGCTGTTGATATGCTTCCTTGTTTTTTCTGCTTCTTTTATTATTTTAATGTATACAATGATTTGATGTTATTTGCTAAACAGCCTTTGACATCTCTGCTCACTTACTATTTATCTTTTTCTCTTGCTTGCAAAGTAATGCCTTTGGTCATTGAACCAAAATATATTAGATTATCAGGTTGTGCTATAAATGGAAGTGTTTTGAGCAGTGTCTTGCCAAGTTTTGATTCCATTACCTTCTGTCAAGCTATGTTGCTCGGACTCTTTGAAAATGTCGACGGGTGCCGGATCCTCCAAAAGTATTGCATTTTCGGAGGATCCGACATGGGTGCAGCAACGTTTTTGAAGAGTCCAAGCAACATAACTGTCAAGTAGTATTTAACATCTAACATCTCATGAGTCACACTTCCATGTTTTCTTCTTCAACAGAGTATTCCAACAGTTGACAGTCTTGGTGAAGCATCCATGAGTTCTCAGACTGTTAATTCAATTGAAGACATTTTTGATTCATCATTGAATCTAGAGGACACTCATTACAAAGAAGGCTACTCGGAAGGCTATAAGGATAGCTTAAATTCTGGTAAAGATGACGGCAACCAGGTAGGGCTCAAAAAGGGGTTTGAAGTTGGCGAAGAATTGGGTTTTTACAGAGGTTGTGTTGATGTCTGGAATGCTGCAATGCTAGTAGAGCCAACTTGTTTCTCATCCCGAGTGCAGAAAAGCATCAAACAGATGGATGAATTGCTCTGTAAATACCCCTTCTCTGACCCAGAGAACGAGTCCGCCACTGATATTATTGACTCATTGAGATTGAAATTTAGAGCTATTTGTGCAACGCTGAATGTTAGACTGGAGTATGATGGGTACCCCAAAGCCTCTGGGATCGATACGTCTGAATTCTAATTGGTCTAATCATCAAAGGTCTTATCAGGTACTTTCCTTGTAGACAGAATATAAATTTGCATTTAGTTGGTAAAAAACTGGCATTACATAGCGGTCAGTGTTGAAAAGATTCATGCCAGAGATTATATGTATATGCTGGTTTTATGTGTGTGTGTATGTGTCTATATATATACACACAAATACACAAATACGATTTAGATATCAACTGATATATAATCCTCTCATCTCTCAGTGTTTCTTCAAATTCTGCAACTCCAATCTAAATGTGGCAATGGTTTGCGAAGGAGTTAAAGCTTTAGATCCCCCTCCCTCTCTCCACTAAAAGAAACTAATGCTAGTTAGTAATAGTTGTGTCAATTCCATAGTGGTTTATGAATGGTGTGATAAAATTGGTAAAGAGCTGTAAGATCGCTAAATAGATGCGCACAAGCTGTCCTGGACACCATGGTTATAAAAAAAACATTGCTATTAACAATCGTTGTGCTCAAAAACTTTTGACAGAAAGTGACTAATTGCAATCACGGGGTTGCTGGATAGTCATTACGATGAACGGATGAAGGTCATGTATAGTTGGACATACTCTTGTTGTAGATGAGTTCCGGGATAATTTCATATATGATCGATCACTCAACAAGAGTAAAAGTTGAGTGATCATCCATGAAATTATTTTCATTAAAATAAACATATCTAGATGCATATCTAAGAAAATAGGATTTTACCTCTTTAAAATAATTAGTAATAAGTGATTGTTTGGGGTTAAGATTAGGGTTAGGAAAGGAAACCATAAATGTAGCTTCCTGTGGAAAGAAAGATCAGGATTAGGAAGTTATGTATTGAATTCTAGTAGGTTTGTGATGATTTAAGTTAAAATTATGTTTTGAAGACAATACATTCAAGTTCTTTGTAGATAAGTACTTTCTAAGATTAGTATTATGATGAAGACATAGTGCATTTAAGCTCTAGTAGGTAAGTGATCATCAAAAGTTGTGATGATAAATTTTGAATTTCTAGCTGGTTCTAGGTGGAGGTTAGAGGTGGTGCATTCAATCCTGTTTGTTAATTGATTTTCTAGGGTTAAGAGTTGGGAGATTATGCATCAAAGCTTTAGTACAAAATAGATTCACCAAGGTTAGGGCTAGGGTTAGGAGATAGATCTATAGTATAAAAGTGTCTACTTTAACCTAGGAGTAAGAGGTGATGCATTCAATCTATAGTAAATAAATGATTTTCTAGGTTAGGGTTAAGGTTAGGAGAAAGCTAGGCTTGATGTAAGTGGAGAGTAACCCTCCAAATGTATTTTTCTCATAAAATATGCATGATATTAAAAAATCTGGCTGAACCAAAAACGCATAACAAAGAATCAAATAATAGAATTTTCCTAAATATTATGTAGCCTCTCAAAGATTAGTATAGACGTCTCCATACCGATCTGCAAGACTCTACTAGACATTGCTCTTATACTCATAAGACCAGTGAACCATGCTTTGATACCAAATTGTAACAGACTCAAAAATGCACAAGAGTCATGATGGCACCTACATTCACCCCCCGGTAGCTCAGCCAAATCACCACCCAACAATTTCGAAAATAAAGTAATTAAATAAGCGGAAGTAAGAGATCAACTAGTTTAAAACCATAGAAATCTTTAACAGAATTAAAATGCGAAATTTAATAAAATACAACCCCAAGACTCATGTCATGTCACATGTGTACAAGAACTACTAAAATTACAATGACATGTTTAATAACTGAAAGAGAAAAAGACAGAAGAATAAGGCATAGAGGGAGTATTTTCCTCAGTATCAACTCTTCTGCTTTAAACAAACTAACTACTCTTTTATTTTTGATGGCTTTTCTCACACTTACACTATAATTCTATCATATGCGTAACCTCTTTTATAATTGGTACTCGCCAAAAAAGAAAAGAGCACTTCCTTAAAAAAAGTATGATCGAGTATTTGAGGGTGTGATTTAGTGGTCAATGAAATGCACTAATTTTTTTTTTTGATGACGAACAATTTCCGTTGCTAAACTATAAAAAGTTACTCCTAGTTTTATTCAAACGAAAGATTATCAAAAGAGTATTATTAGCTTCGGGATATTTAGCGAAGCGCGATGAATTTCATCGCTAATTTCTTTTTATTTTTTAGTGGCTAGAGGAGAACTATGAGATTTTAAGTTCAAGTAATAGAGAAGCAAAAAAAAAACACTGCTAGATGATTTTTCCCTATATACCTGAATCTTGGTAGATAGAGTTATCGGATACCTATGTGGTGGATTATAACGATTACCCGATTTAATAGAAAGGGGTAAAAACTTATTTGTACTGGGTGTTTACACCAACTTAATATATATGCCATAAGCTACTCTTATCAAAATAAAAAGCAGTAAGCGAAACTTGAACTTGAAGAAGCGAGCCTCTATCATATAGTTAACTGATTTAATAAAGTAAAATGACATTTTAATTATATATCATTAAATAATAAATCTATATTCAAACACATGACATATACATATTGACTCGGTGTAGCTCGACACAACCGTCATACAAAAAAGGAAAAATTTATTATCGGGTAGCAATATGTAAAAATAGAAGAAGAGCATTAAGTATAGATGCATAATGGGATTGGTATTTTACATTGATTTTAACAACTTGTTTCAAATTTGAAAAAAATTTGATATTATTGCACAATCGAGAATACTATTTATGAAAAACAACATGAGAAAAAAGTAGAACTATAGAAATACTAGTATAATCAATCATCATGACCTTCTATTGGTACACGACTAGCACCGCTTCCCCCACCAAATTTGTTGATCCGTCCTCAACATGAAAATCGCTAATTTGACCTACATCATCCTCCATTGCCGTCTCAAAATTAGAGAGAAGTAGTGGAGCCTGAGAAGTCTGAGATTGTTGATTGAGTTGTTTCTTCCTTACATCAAGTTTAGCATGTGTAAGAGCAGATAACTTTAACAATTCTTTGATTTCCCTAGCATCAAGTTCATAAAAATTATACCTTGTTGTCTTGAATAATTGGTTGAACTTGATTTCCATTTTCTTCTCCTTGTCTTTTTTGCTCAATTTTTCTAATTTTCTTTTCGATCCTTCAATATTTTTGAAAGGTAGGTTTCGTGCTCAATAAACTTGTCAGACCTTTCATCCTCAGAATAACATAAATACCTAGTGAGTATAATCTTAACATCAATTTCATTTGGCCACATAATAGGAATGGCTCCAAGACAAAAAACAATTAGAGCAACCCGTATATCACATAAGATAGATAATTCTTTTGCTTTTTTAATCAAACTATCTATTCTTTCACTTAAATTCATCATGTTTGGTAAACACACAAAAGAAGAAGAAGAAAGCACTTTCTTTGGGTGCAAATTGTATAAATGAATAACTGCTTGTGAAGATAGATGGTATATAGATGCATAATGAAACTTGTTAATACCATATAGTAAAATGATTTCAAGTAAATCTAGATAATCTAATTCGAGTTTGGTAATAAATTTAATTGGACAATTTGATCTTGGAAGCTTGTTAATACCATATAGTAAAATGATTTCAAGTAAATCAAGTTCGAATTTGCTAATAAATTTTATTAGGACAATTTGATTTTGGAAGCTTGTTAATACCACATAGTAATATAATTTCAAATAAATCTAGATCATTTTTTCTGAATTTGGTATTAAATTTATTAGGAAAATTTGATTTTGAAAGAATCTAAAATGCTTGAAAAGTCAAAATTTCAAACTAGAATTTCATACCATATTTTGGGAGTTGTAACGTCCTAATGACCAATGGGTGAGGTTTCACATATATATGAAATGTATCAATAGTGAAGTCTTGTTGGCTCACTAATTGTTCGTATTGCAACAATTATGTAATTAATATTTTATGAAAAATAAAATTGGCTTACTAGAAATATAACCAATTTAAAAGTTCAATTATTATGGACAATGTCATTATGCGTACTATGAAATATATCCTTCTTACTAATACATACCTCTTTATTGCAAGCGGATTACACAAATTTATGTGAAACTGAAATTAAAATAAGGTCATTTATTTTGCAAAGAATCGAACCAATGTGTAAGATGAAAAACGAAATAAAATACCTATAGCGCATGAATTTTATGTGTTATGTATGAATGGGCTAATGTCTTACGTTAAAATTAAGCTTAAACAATGATAAAATAGACCACCAAGTTAAATTCCCACCTTAGTCGAAACTACATCGACACAACTCCATCACCAATATATAACGATGTCAAAACTCCTGATCGATCTCTTAATATCCCGATACACAATATCCAGTTACTAAATCATTTGCAAAAATATTATGTACATCAAGGTGTTTTTTTTTTACCGAAGGTAAAACGGTGGATGGAGAAATTAGTGTGTTAAAAATGAAGATGTTAGATTAAATTTCACTTGAATGAGATGATTTTTGTGTAAACTTTTCTATATTCCTCTTTTTAGTGCTATTGATTAATGACTTATCTCAATCCTAATGAGATGTGTATCTTTATTTGCAGAAAAAAATTCCAATGAGGGTCGAAGTTTAGACCGCTTTACAATAGTTCTACTTATAGAAAAGATCATCAGAATAGTCGACGTGGAAACTATTTTATTTTAGTATATATTGATTAAATTGTAATCATTGGTAATGATATTTAATTCATCATATCAAATCGTTGATTTGGAGATAGAAGTGACGGAGGAAGAGTATCGGGAGTGGTATATTCCCAGAGCCTTGAGATCTTTCCTTTGGTATTCTTCGATCAGATTTAGGTGTGAATCAGGAGCTTGTCATTGTGGAGAGAGAATAAATATGCCAATTACTACTCTGCGTTTGATGTGTGCTTTGGAGTATTATTGGAATGCTAGACAATCAACTTCATTCTTTTAGATTTAAACCTTAAAATAGAGTATTCATTGTGCTAAATTAAACTGAATTTTATAATACGAATAAAAACTAAATATGATAAAAATGCGATCCAATAGATAATCAATATTTATCTAGTGCGACATACATCACATAAAATATACAATTTTTTTGCTTTTAAACAAACCAACTATTCTTTTATTTTTGATGGCTTTTCTCACACTTTCACCTCAATCCCTAGCGTATGTCTAATTTCTTTTGAAAAGAACACTTCCTTTGGAAAAAAAAAGTATGATAGAGTATTTGAGGTGTGATTTAGTGATCAATTAAGTGCACTATAAAAAAAGGAATTAATGACGCGTAACTTCTATTGCTTAATAATAAAAACTCATTACTAGTTTTATTTAATGAAAGATTAGCAAAAAGTATTAGTGAGCATTTAGCCTTAAGAAGTTTTCACATTTTTTCGGAAAATTATTTCACTTTAAGTTGTATTTGAAAAAGTGATACTAAAATAAGTCTAATAAGTATTAACTACATGACTAAATATTAAACAAAAAAATAAAATTAGTTTATGTATTTATGCAAAATTAAAGAATAGATATCTTACATGATTGTCATTCCTAGTGTTGAATTGAATAACTTTTTGTTAGCATTAGTATTGATTTGAGCTTTATTTGAGTTACTAATATCTATGGGTTATAAGAACTTGTTAGCATTAGTATTGATTTGAGCTTTATTTGAGTTACTAATATTTATGGGTTATAAAAACTTATTGTACCATTTAAAATTCTAACTTTAAACTTGAAATAATATGTTGAATGATAAAAACTATGAAAAATTTAAGAAATATTAATAAATTACATCACAATAAATATTTTTATGTATAAAATATTTTTAAAAATAGTATATATATGTAATATCGGGTTGGTTCGGTTTGGTTTGACTTTTTTTAGTTAAAATCAAACCAAACCAATTATAGTCGAACTTTTTTTTTCCAACACCAAACCAAGTCAAACCAAATCACTAGTCATTTTTTTTTTTACGATTCGGTTTGATTTATGGTTTGGTTCGATTTGCGGTTCGATTTTGTTTACCCCTAATAACAGTTACGAGATTTAATGGTAGGATAAGAGTTTACCTACACCAGTTATTTTACACCAAGTTAATGCATACATATTATAGCTAACTGATTTAAATTAAGGCAGAAGAAGAGAATTTGAAATAAGTAAAAATAGGACAATTATTTATCTCAGTGCAAGTTTCCTCATCTTTTTGTTTTAAAAAAAAGAACTAAAAAAAGGGGAGATAGTGTGGGGAGAAATGTTCATACCATATAAATATTGGTATGAACAACTAAATGTATACTTAATAAATTGTAAAATCCAAAAAAGAAAAAAAGATTGTAAAATCCGCAAGTGTAACTACCAAATGTACCTTTTTTTGTACAATTCTTCAATATCAATTAAATATAACAAACAACTAAATGTATACTTAATAAATTTCATTGATTTTAATTTAAACTTGAAATAAAGTACTCCTTATACTAAATAACTAAATTTTATAATGTGATAAGAAGTAAAATATGATTGAATAGATCCCCAAACATTACACATATATCAAGGTCTCCTACTAACATAACATAACTTTCACATATCATTAATATAACATGAACTAATAAACTTTGACAAAAAAAACATGAACTAGAAAATGATGTGAGACAAAATAAAAGTATGGAAATACTATTTTTGAAAAACAACATGAGAAAAAAGTATAAAAATACTAGTATGATCACTCATCACAATGTTCTATTGGTCCATTGCTAGCACCGCTTCCATCCACCGAACTTGTTGATGCGCCCCCAGCATGAAAATTGTCACTTTGATCTACATCATTCTCAGTTGTCGGTTCGAAATTGACGAAAAGTGATGAAGACTGAGAAGTCTGAGATTGTTGATAGAACTCTTTCTTTCTTTCATTAAGTTTTGCTCGTGTAAGAGCAGATATCTTTAACAATCCTTTAATTTCCCTAGCATCAAGTTCATTTAAATTAATCTTTCCATCGAATAATTGGTTAAACATGATTTTCATTTTACTCTCCTCATTTTTTTCCTCGATTTTCCTAATCTTTTTTGTTCGATTATGCAATTTTTCTAAAAGGCAGGTTTCAGATTTAATTAACTTTGGAAGCCTTTCACACCTAGTGTGACTAAAATACCACAGGACGCTACCCATAGCCTTAACTTCGTTTGGCCAAACTATAGGCATGGTTTCTTCGGGACTAAAAATGATAAATGCAACAATTACATCACATAGAGTAGATAATTCTTGTGCTTTTTTGGACAAACTAGCTATTCTTTCGCTTAAATTTTTAGTCATGGTAAAGCAGAAAAAGAAGAAAAGAGCACTTTCTTTGGGAGCAAAATATATGAATGAATAACTACTTGTGAAAATAAAAGAGAAGCATGGAAAAGAATTTATAGATGCATAATGAGATTTGTTAATACCATATAGATAAAATGACTTCTAGTAAATCTAGATAATTTGGTAATAAATTTATTAGGACAATTTAGTTTTTGGAAGGTTAATTAAGTATTTTCTTAAAATGCTTGAAAATTCAACATTTCTGACCATATTTTGAGATTTACAAAATCCTAATGATCAATGGGTGACGTGGCAGATATATATGAAATGTGTCAAGAGAAGTCTTACTGGCTCACTAATTATTCATAATGCAACTACTATATAATATTTTATGGGAAAATAAATCTGGCTAACAAGAAATATATCCAATTTAAAAATCCAAAAATAATGGACAATGCTGGCAATGTCATTAAGCGTACTAGGGAATATAACCTTATTAAGTGGGTATTGATCACCATTTCTCTAGCTAAGTAACTCGAAACTCAACCAAGTGCATCATTCGACCTTTTTAGACCGTGGACATCAACATATAATATTATATACAACAAAATAACATGCTCAGTATATTTTCACACAGTGCGATTTGGAGAGGGTAGAGTGTACGCAGTCCGTATCACTACCTCGAAGTGAGATAGAGAGGCTATTTCCGATAGACTCCCGGCTCAAAGCAAAAACGTCTAGAAACTGACATAGTATAAAAACAAGAAGCAATATGTAGCACCAAACAACAGACAGTGACAGAAACAAGACTACCACAAAATATACTACAATCGATATACCCGGAACAACAAACATGGCCAACATACCAAGAACAAAACACTACAAGCGTAGCACTATGAGTGCTAGCATACCACAAAACATAACACTCCTACCTACTAGCAAGGACGCGTTCCTTCCTACTAACCTTCTACCCTAATCCGCGTCCTCCACACCTTCGTATCTAGGGTCATGTCCTCGGTAAGCTGTAACTGCTCCATGTCATACCTAATCACCTCCCTCCAATACTTCTTCAGCCTACCTCTACCTCGCCTGAAACCATCCATAGGCAACCTCTCACACCTTCGTACTAGGGCATCCGTGCACCGCCTCATCACATGCCCGAACCATCTCAAGTGCTCCATATTTTGCACAATAAATCCCCCCCCCCCCCCTTCCCCCTTCTGACTAGTAGTTCTCATAATTGCAAGAGGACTATCGAGATTTATGTGACGAGGTAACTCCAAAAAAGGTAGTTATAAATTGAACATTGATGACACCACGAATCTAGGAATATGAGAAATAAGTCGTGTTTATAGAAATAACAATTGGATCTTAATTAGGATATACGTGTGACAACTTCTATCCACTTAAAATCTGCATGGACTTCTTCGGGAGTAGAATAGGGTTGCGGACTTGCAAGCGAAATTCGGAGCCAGGTATGGATACGGGTGCGGGAATTTGATTAAAAATAATATAAATATCTAAAAATAGATTTATAAAACCTAAATTATGAGATATTATGTGGAAATCTTTGAGGTGAAAATATTAATAAGAGGAGAATCTTGGAAAAGGAAAAGAAGTGACACATAAATTTCTATATACAAGATATCCTATTTTCTTCATCAACTTTTTTGGTAGTATAAACATTGAAGCCCAGTAAGAGTGAATGTGTAATAGAACTGAGTTGACAAGCTGGACTCTACCAACAACATTAACAACATATCCAGTGTAATCCCGCTAAGTAGGGTCTGGGGAGGGTAGAGTATACGCAGTCCGTACCAGTACCTCAGGGGCGAGGTAGAGAGGTTGTTTCCGATAGACCCTCGGCTCAGGACAAAAACAGTCTAGACTGTTTTGTTTGAATTTGGCGGTTCTAAACTGCCGTAATTACGAATTTGATTTTTGCTCTGTTTGCAATTACGGCGGTTATAAACCGCCATAATAAAAATGCTGCATTAACTAAGGGATATTACGGCGGTTTTCGTGTCAATTGTGTCGGTTTTTAAAAAACCGCCGTAATATGTTTGTGGCAGACGGAATTACGGCATTTTCTCAAGCCACCGTTAAAGCTCTTTGTGGCAGTTTGAAACCGCCATAATACGTAAATATAACCGCCGTAATAACCCCGTTTTTTGTAGTGATAATAAAAGAGCACGAAATAAAAGGTAGCGACAAAAACCAGCGGATAGCTAGTAACAGAAATAAGACTGCCACAAAATAATACTGGAATCGATCTATTCGAAACAACAAACATCACCAGAACTCCAAGAACAAGAAACTACAAGTGCAACGCTACGACTACTAGTACCGACCACAAAACACATCAAGCTAAGGGTGCACTCCCTCCTACTAACCCTCTACCCTAATACACGACTCTACCAGCATATGATAATTTTTTGAGCCCCAAGTTTAAATCCCAACAAGCCATTTTATCTACCAACATTTCACAATCCACAACAGATATTTTCTTGGAAAGAGATAGGAATCCCTAAGTACCTGAAGGGCTTCTTCCCTTTTGCATATTCTATTAGCATTCTTGGTCGTTCATTTATTAAGACACAAGAATTCGTAGATATTGAATTTAGAACTCCTCCTCCTCCTCAAAAGTGCAGTTAACATGGTTGTGTCCAAAAGGATGGGCAAGTTTGGGCTTTCACTCCTTGACTAGTATGTTCTATTTTCCTTCTATTGATTATAAAAGGATATGAGAATAATTGAGATAGTATACTATGCGCAGACTGATTTGCTGCTTGCTATTTTATTGTTAGGAAAGGGAAATGTTGAAAATGAGAGTGGAGGATGGTGAAAAACGACGAGCTACATTTTTAAAAAATGTTGGGACTGGTTTTATGGTGGTTGATGGGTTAGGTTATGGAACGAACCGATTTCCAACACAAACACGGAATATATTTATACTAACTGAACTCAACTTGCAACTTACAATCTGAACAACAAGGTAATAACAACACTAACTAAGAAGAGATTAGCATAGTAAGAATGTAACCAGAAGCAGATGAGATACTAGACCATAGAAGGCAAATGAGAAGATAACTGACTAATTAAACTTGGACATAATTGCATAACCCCTTCAATAGGTAACCTCAGGCCCAAGTCCATCACTTACTGTGTTATTACTTGTTTGGTCGAAAGAATGACACATAGATTTTATAGTTGAACGATCGTCGAAAAAGAATCAAAGGGGAAAATATGTATTTGCTATATCAGTTATGAGTATTCACAAGACGTACACTTTTGTTGATAAAGGCGTCTAATTGAAATTTTGTGCCAACTTTATATATTTGGCCTATTTTTATCATAGGGAAGTCATCTTCTAGTGTTTGGTTATCATAAAATGTTCATTAAAGGAAGATAATGTCTTCCATCACTTATGAGCACAAGTCATTTCTTTTACAACTATCTTTAACTTTTGACTTGGCTCCACTAACATGCTTCAACATTATTATTAATTTTGGTTCTGAAGCGGTGGCTGCTACAAGAATATAATATTTCAAAGTATTTGCTTTTGGATTCAAAAATTCCTTCAAGACGCTCTCTAATTTGCTAATATGGAGTATTAATCTTTAGTCGAGGGTCTATTACAAACTTCTCTATCTCACAAGGTAATGATAAGGTCTGCGTATGTATCACCCTCCTCAGACCTCACTTATGAGATTACACCTGATATGTTATTATTGTTGTTAGAGTATTAATCATGAGTGTCACAATTTATCTTGAGCGCTATTTTTGGTTCATCTCCTTAAAGATACACCATTCAAATGTAATGTAACTTACATGCCTTATTTTTTTTACAGTGATAACTTACATGTTTTTTTTCACTACATTTTCCCTTTATTTTCCCATCTTAATTATATATAATTTTTCTACTCTCACCAACTTAATTCCCTATATGTGAGAATACATGTTTGATCCAAATTAATTAACATATATAAGTGGTTTGGTAAAGAGTTAGATAAGTTGAAGAAGTAGGTAGTGGTGGTTGAGATTAAAAGCTTTGAATTTCTTAAGCAACCAATTTTCTTGGAAATATAATATAATAGTTTCGTTTTCTTTTGTGGTATGAGAAGACTTTAATTTAACTACTCCCTCAGTTTTAATTTGTTTGTTTTACTTTTATTTTTAATTTACTTAAAAAAAATATCTTTTTTTCTTTTTGACAACTCTTTAATTTCAATTTTTCACGTGACATGTTTAAGACCACGAGACTAAAAAATATTTTGATACATTTTACGTATCTTTAGTTTAAGATCACAAAATTCAAAAAGTTTTCTTTACTTTCTCAAACTCAATATCAAGTTAATATTATTTTTAAATATTTTTCAGAAGGGTGGTTGGAAAATATGGTTGGTGTATGAGATATTAACGTTTTAGCAATATTTCTTTTATATAATATATTACTATGTGTTACCTTAACAAAATGGGAAAACACACACAAGTATTGTTGTTGTGGACTAGTGGTCCTTCACCAACCAAAATGGGAAATCCAAACATGGATTAAGAAAATGAAATTAGTCACGGCTCGAAGTGTTTTACAAGAAATTTCTTTTGTCACGTACAATTTTATGTATATATTTATTGTGTGAATATCATACAAGATTAATTTAAGGTCATAGTAGTTTAACTTTATAGTTGTCAAAAATATATATATTTAAACAATTCAAAACATGTGAAAATTATTTTTGATATCATAGTTTAGCTTTAAGCCACAAATATCATTGAGTCGCTTCCGAAAGTTGAGCTATACCCTTTGAAGGTCTTAAACATTATTACGTTTTAATTTTAATTTCCATAAGAGAGGAGTCCAAATAATATATACCTAGAAACATATATACCTCAATTGGTTTTTACGGATTTAATGAGAGCACATGCAAATAGATCTAGGTGAAAATTTACTCGTCTTTTGAGCGCTTATATCAAATCAATATAATTTCTTATAAGTAAGTGATTTAATAAATCAAAAATATATAATAATTACTTTTGATTAACTAAAATATAGATATTGATTCAAACACATAAAATATAAATATTGATTTGATATAAATATAGGATGTAAATACTCCTTTTGTTCACTTTTACTTATTCATTTTGAAAATAAATTTTCATTTTTATTTGTCAATTTAACATCTCAAAAAAACTCTTAGCATTAATTACTTATTTCCCAAATCATTTTTTAAGATCTAATACTCCCTCATTCCTTTTTAATTGTTATATAAGAGTCAAACGATATAGATTTTGATCAACATTTTAAAATATAGTCTTTCATCATATTGATATGAGAAAAAAATGCAATTTATAGAACTTTTCGTATAGTTTTTGAATATCTAAATTTTAAAATATCGAATTAATCTAATCTAATTTAGCTTTAAAAATTAATCAAATTGACTCTCAAAAAGCGTGACGTGACAACTGAAAAGGAATGAAGGGAATACTAAACATTAATTAATTAACGTAATGTAATAAAATAATCTTATCAATCATTATTTTCTTAATGAACAGACTAAATTCAAATGTGACAGGTAAAAGTGAACGAGATACGGAGTAAGTTTTTATGGTAGATGTATGGAGTATACTTGGTAGTTAGGTAGTGGTCCTAGTGGATGTTGATTAATTGTAGCCCACCGCAATTGGACTGTCGACAGAGTGTCTGTCGATGGTGCTCAAGTCACAAATATGCGCTTGGAAATGTCGATAATTGGATTTGCATGCTCAAACGTGGGCAAGTCACTCCCATTTCCTAAAATATGAGATTTTTTTTTTTTTTTTTAATAAATAATAGTGGTATTCAGATTAACTTGGGCTTTAGTGACGAAATCAGAAATTTTATTAAGGATATTCAAAATTTAATATATATGTATGAGAATTATTTTTTAACCTATATACTTTATATAATTTTCTATATACATAGTATAATTTTTTGCCAAAGGATTTCTGTTAGGGTTTTTTGGCCTGATTTTCTTATTAAATTTGAGCTTTATTTTTCTGGAAAGAAAAGTAAAAGTATTACCATAATTGCTTTGACTTTTTCTGAAAAGAAAATATAATTCTCTTTCATATTAGGTTAAATCTTTTTGGAGGAAAAGTTTGAACATCCTTCTTGTCAAATATAACACAATGACATCCACAATATAGTAATCAAAAGAGCCTTGTTTAGGGGGAGATTATTCTCCTAATAGATTTTATACTTTTTGCTTTAGTTTTTAATATGTGGGTCACTTGATCAAACCTGTCAATAATATACTTTTTTAGTATAGTTTTATATGTCGTCTGATTTATTGTCTTCATGGCTTGCAACTATTAACTTTCGCATGACGCCATCTCGATTTCGATCTCAACATGTTCGACTAATAACCCTTCACTACATGTGGTTACGTCAGTATTGGGCTTACCTTAATTAAATCACATAAACATGAAAAAAAAGATTTGTTAGTTTAAAAAATATGATCAAGAAAATGAAGTTTTTACTCCACTCAAATTTAAATGATATTGATTAACAAAAGTCTTTAAAATATATACTTAAAATTTTTCATTGTACCAAAAAAAAAAAACAAGTTCAGTTAGTCGGTTTTGGCAAGTTTCTAAAAAAGTCAAAAAGTGCTTATATTTTTTTAAAAAAAATTGAGTTATTTAGCAAAATATTTAGAGAAAAAAATGTCTTTAAGTAGCAGAAACAATTTTTTAAAAACTAACCAAGCACAAAGTATTGCTTTATTATTAACAAAAAAAATTTGATTAGTCAAGTACAAAATGCCACTCAAAAAAAAATGTTTAACCATTAATTAAATCTAAAAATCTACTTTTCCCTCTTGTCATGATATAATTTCCAACATAAGTAATACTACTAAATTCCTCCATTGACAAAAAGCATTAAACTACATGAACTACCTAACACTACCCATTTCCCTTGTTGTCCCTTTATTCACCAACCCCAACCATCAACTTCACCAACAAAAACAAAATAAAACAAATATATGAAAAGTTTTCATAAAGAGAAAAAGAAGAAGACAATTAGAAAAAGAAAAGAGTAGAAATTTATCCACATAAAATATTGACATCAAATTAATATGTGTATGAATATAATTTTTTTAATATTATAATAAATTGCATTAATTTAACATAAACGCTTAATACTTTTATTGAGAGTGTTATCTGAGAAATGGATCCACTAATATGTGAATAAGAATATAGTTAACATCTAATGCGAATAAGAACACCAATTTTTTTTTTGAGAAAATTACCTAACAAGGTAAATATATGCTCTATATTTACCTGAAATATCAAAAGTTTAAAAAAATTATAATACATAACAAAAGCTTGAATTTATCTGTTTCGCTCCGTAGCTTTATCAATTCACTCTGTATCAGTGTATCAATTCGTTCTATATTTATTATACATGTTCCCTCTTATACAGAGCGAATCGATATATATATACTGATACAAAACGAATCGATATATTATATCACAATTGTTTTTTTTAAAAATAAACTATTTTGCAAAATTTAATAATTAACCAAACTATCACTACAACAACATACCCAGTATATTCCCACACAACGGGATCTGGTCGGAGGGATTGAAAACCCGACGTAAAACGATAGTTATCGATCAAACTATCACTATGATCGATAATTAGAACACCATTTTATGAATAAAGTGAAATAATTTTTTAAAAAATAGTGAAAAATTCTCATGGCCAAACGCCCACTTAATAATTAACCAAACTATCACTGCAACAACAACATACCCAATATATTCCCATACAACGGGATCTGGTAAAACGATAGTTATCGATCAAACTTGATCAATAATTAGAACTCAAAATACCGCTATTTTAGAAATTTTCTCAATTGGGGGTGGGGTGGGGTGGGTGGGTGATAGGGGCAATATTGTCCATTAATTCAATCCTCACCCTCTTTAAATATCCACCTTCCACTCCATTCCTCTTCGTCCTCAACCCTTTACACAACTCTCTACATTTCTTTCTGAATTTCCCCTTCAATTTTTCTCCTCAAATGGATCCCGTTACAGTTTGGGGTAACGAACCCCTTTCCACCGTCGATCCCGAAATCCACGATCTCATCGAGAAGGAAAAACGCCGTCAATGCCGCGGCATTGAGCTAATCGCATCGGAAAACTTCACATCATTCGCTGTAATTGAAGCTCTAGGCAGTGCATTAACCAACAAATACTCCGAAGGTATACCCGGTAACCGTTACTACGGAGGTAATGAATACATTGATCAAATCGAAAATCTCACAAGGAGCCGTGCTATTGAAGCATTCCATCTTGATCCAACGAAATGGGGTGTTAATGTTCAGCCATATTCAGGTAGTCCAGCGAATTTTGCTGCGTATACTGCTGTTTTGAATCCACATGATAGGATTATGGGATTGGATTTGCCATCTGGTGGGCATTTAACACATGGGTATTATACATCTGGTGGGAAGAAAATATCTGCTACTTCGATTTACTTTGAGAGTTTGCCGTATAAGGTGAATTCGACAAATGGGTATATTGATTATGATAGGTTGGAAGAGAAGGCTTTGGATTTTAGGCCTAAATTGATTATTTGTGGTGGTAGTGCTTATCCTAGAGATTGGGATTACAAGAGGTT
The DNA here is from genome assembly GCA_003996215.1 of Jaltomata sinuosa. Lineage (NCBI taxonomy): Eukaryota > Viridiplantae > Streptophyta > Magnoliopsida > Solanales > Solanaceae > Jaltomata > Jaltomata sinuosa. Next base: position 192,528 of record QJPP01003125.1, on the reverse strand, counting down.
TAGAGAAATTGCTGATAAATGTGGAGCGCTTTTGCTTTGTGATATGGCTCACATTAGTGGACTTGTTGCTGCTGAGGTAAAATTTTTCTTGGATCTGCATGTTGATTTTTGAATATGTTTGATTCATTAGATCTAGAGCTTGTATAAATTGCCTTAATGATTTGTAGATCTGGATGAATTGCTATGTGATCCATGTGTTCTGTTTGATTAATTTACTCATTGGGTTAATTTCTTGTGAAATTTTTGAAGATCTTTTCTTCAACTAGTGGATCTGAGAGTGAGTTCAAATCCCAGAAGAGACAAAAACACTACCTTTACCTGTTGTTGGTGGTGGGAGGTGATAGGTATACTGTGTAATTAGTCGAAGTGTGTGCAAGCTGGGCCCGGGCATCATGATTATAAAAAAATAAAAATAAGAAACAAGTGGATCTGAGATTATAATGTGGGAATTGGGATTCATTGACTAGTGCTCTGTGATCCATGTGTTTTGTTTGATTAATTTACTCATTGAGATAATTTCTTGTGAAATTTTTGAAGATTTTTCTTCAACTAGTGGATCTGAGAGTTCAAATCCCAAGAAGAGACAAAAACACTACTTGTTGTTGGTGGAAGGTGACAAGTATACTGTATAATTAGTTGAGGTGCGCGTAAGGTGGCTCGGACACCACGATTATAAAAAAAGAAAAGTAAGAAACAAGTGGATCTGAGATTATAATGTGGGAACCAGGATTGATTGAACTAGTGCTTTGGGATCCATGTTTTCATATTTTGATTAATTATTTTCTTTGGGATAGTTTCATGTGAAAGTTTTAAAGATCTTTTCTTTCAAGGTAACGTAAGGTAAGGCTGCGTTCACACTACCCTCCCTTAGACCTCACTTGTGGGATTACATTGGGTTTGTTGTTGGTGTTTGTTTTAAAGATCTTTCCTTTAACAAGTGGATCTGGGTGAGGAAAAGATTATGATGATGTGGGAACTAGAATTGGTTGAGCTGGTGCTTCATTGTTCTCTTTACATGAGCATTATGTGGCTTAAAGTAGACCAATGAGGCAATGATTTTAGATTCGATATGATAGTTCTGATACCACTTGAATTTGATGTGAATTGTTAGCATCCATTTTAATTGATGCAATCTGAAATCACTCTCTGTGATGTCAGGTATGTGTATTCCTAGTTGGGGTTACTTCACTAGGTCTGCTTGTTGGCTTCAAGCCTCTGCTTTCATTAAGGGAAATATGATATATGTTCTTTTTTGTTAAGAGTATTTCCGATCTTTTGCTGATCGATGAAATTTGAACAAAAATTGGATGATTGTCTTTAAGATGCAAGTTGGTTGCCTTCTTGTTTCACCTTTACGGTAAATGGGGGTATGTTGGTCCTTCGGTTATATATTTTATTCATTCCTTCTAATTTCCATTTGGTTTCCAGCAGGTAAATGTCCTTTTTCTTTTAGTAAATTGGATATGTATCTGAGGAATTGGGGAATAATCCATGAAATGTATTGTTATTAGCATGCAGTCAAATTTTATATTTGTTATTCATTTTTGGTAAACAGTGCATTCTTGGTCTTATTATATGTTATAATTATAGTTAGTCAAATCAAAGCATATTTTCATGTGGAAAGAGGTCAGATTTCTCAAATCACACTTCAAATTGTAGTTACAAGAAGTTGTATGTGATATCTTGTCCATGTTTTCAAGAATTTAATACTTTCAAGATGTCCTTGTCATTTGATGTTAGAACTCTGTCGGTGAATTGATATTAATCTTGGTGACTATGTGGACATTTGTTTATGTCATTTTCAGTTGAATCTTGGAAATGATGTATTGTGTTCTAATGGGCTGAATCTCATTATTTCTGGACACAGGAAGCCGCCAATCCCTTTGAATATTGTGACTTGGTCACTACCACCACACACAAGAGCTTGAGGGGTCCAAGGGCTGGTATGATTTTTTACCGCAAGGGTCCCAAGCCACCAAAGAAGGGCCAGCCTGAGGATGCAGTTTATGACTTCGAAGACAAGATCAACTTTGCTGTTTTCCCCTCCCTCCAGGGTGGTCCCCACAACCACCAAATCGGTGCTCTTGCTGTGGCCCTGAAACAGGCTGCGACTCCTGGTTTTAAGGCTTATGCTAAGCAAGTGAAGGCCAATGCTGTTGCTCTCGGTGACTACCTGATGAGCAAAGGATACAAGCTTGTAACTGGTGGGACTGAGAACCACCTTGTCCTTTGGGATCTCAGGCCCCTCGGTTTGACTGGTAAAAGTTCTTTCTATTCTCCATCATCTGGAGAAGTCTTTTAAGAATTTAATAGTGATCGACACAAATGAACCATTTTGTATTTTTTGCAGGTAACAAGGTTGAGAAGCTTTGTGACCTTTGCAACATCACTGTTAACAAGAATGCTGTTTTTGGTGACAGCAGTGCTTTGGCCCCAGGAGGTGTTCGTATTGGTAAGAGCTGAGAAACTTTAGATATCTTTTTATTCACTATTTTTATTCTAATGTGACTTATATACAAGAGAAGTTTTCTTTGAACTTGTTTTAGATCTGATTGGTTTAAAGGTTGATATTAAGCAAATTATAGGTTTCTTTTTAAAAATCTTGAGTTTGATATAAAATGTCGTCTCTTAACGACATGGAAAAGAGATACGAAGTGAAATCCCGCCTTAGATTTACTTTGGTGCTCATTGTGTTTCTACTTGTACAATCTTTTGTGCCAATTTTACATTCAAGTATGCACTCAATACACTGTGAGAAGGGCGGGCGTTCTTCAGCTATCATAATTTCCTAAATGTTTTAGTTCCACGAATTAACTAACCGAAGTTCCTATTTGGTAGGTACTCCTGCCATGACATCAAGGGGATTGGTTGAGAAGGACTTTGAGCAGATCGCTGAGTTCCTCCACAGGGCTGTTACAGTCACCTTGAACATCCAAAAGGAGTATGGAAAGCTTTTGAAGGACTTCAACAAGGGTCTTGTTAACAACAAGGAAATTGAAGAACTCAAAGCTGACGTCGAGAAATTCTCATCCTCTTTTGACATGCCTGGGTTCAAGATGTCCGAGATGAAGTACAAGGACTAAGCTCGCAGTATGCATCACTACTGCTCTCCATTTCTCGGTTTGTTTCTTTTGTTTGGATGGAAGATTTTTTTTTTTCTCGACGAGTTTAATTCAATTTAGACCGAAAAAATGATGTTTTTACCTCTTAATTCTGCACTTGGTATTGTAGATCATTGGATCTTGTCTTGCAAGGGAGTTCTTAAGTTGCCTTTCTGGTTTCTAAAATTACCAAATATTTGTAGTGTCCAAAAGGAATAATACCAAGAATGTCTGTTGTTTCATTTCTTATATCTTACTAGTGCAACCAGTGCTCGTTTCTTATGTATGATTGATCACTTCAACACATACCGAAAAAAGGGTATTTTCTCTAGGAGGCAGGGGTAACGTCTGTACACATCACTCACGTTAGACTCCGCTTGTAAGATTACATTACACTGGTATGTTACGAAAAAATATCACTTGAATGATCATACTTTTAGACTAAAATACGAAATTTGGAGTTAAGAGTTAGAGACAGTTCAAGCTATGAGTACCATGGGCGAAATAATTATTTTCACTTTCACTCGTATACTTATTTTAAAGACAATATCACGAGCAGTGGCGGATTCAGAATTTTCACTCAAGAGGTTAGAAAAATATAAATATAAATGTGTGAATAAGCCAACAAAACACAATTTTAAGGGATGCAATAGTATATAGATACAAAAAGTTAGTTCTGTCACATAATAACTGAAACTAAAGTAAAAAGTTAGCTCTTTACAATGTGTCAATCTAGAACTAGGGTGCTAATTAGAGCAAAAAATTAGCCCTTTACAATGTGTCAATTTAGAGCTAGGGTGCTAAGTAAGAGCAAAAAATTAGCCCTCCATAATATATCAATCTAGAACTAGGGTGCTAAGTACAAACTCCAAAAAGAGATCATTGCTAATACTTCTCAAGCACATTTACAATACCATTCGATGAGGTTTCATTGCTCGAAAAGACAAGATAATATCATCAGTTGAAACATCATTAAACACATCTTTTTCCATTAAAGGAATCATGCAACCGCTCAAGAATTCATCATTCATTCGATTCCGCGACTCATTCTTAGTAAAACTTTATTATTAAAAGAACACTTTCAACGAATGCAGTGGCAACTGACAGAAGTGAAACAAATTTCACTAAACGAAATACAAGAGGATAACACAGATGTTTTTTTTCCTGAACACATCTATTTGAAATAAGCGACGTCTGCCCTTGAAAAACAACTAGTATCATTTACAAGGTCGTAGTGGATGGACCCACAAAATTTGAGGTCAAATAGAGTCAGTAAACATATATTGAAAAATTCATGGACTAATACATACGAAAAGCTAAGAGAATCACAAAATTCTGTTTTGTGGCGCAAAAAATCCAAAACAAGCGATGTCTCCCCTGGAAAATAACTGGTATCATTTACTAGGTCATCACGGATGGACCCACAAAATTTGAGGTCAAACAGAGCCGGCCGCATATATTCTGAAAAATTCATCAATTAATACACATGAAAAGCAAAAAGTATCACGAAATTCCTGTTTTGTGGCCCAAAAATTCAAAATAAGCAACGTCTCCCTCTAAAAACAACTAGTCATTTACTAGGTCGTCATGAATGACCTACAAAATTTGAGGTCAAACAGAATCGATCACACATATTTCAAAAAATTCACGGTCTAATACACACGAAAAGCCAAGAGAATCATGAATTCTTGTTTCGCGATCCAAAAAAATCAAAATAAGCGACATCTGCCCGTAAAAATAACTAATATCATTTACTAGATCGTGACGAGTGGACCCACAAAATTTGAGGTTAAACAGAGCTGGTCACACATATTCTGAAAAATTCATGGACTAATAAACACGAACAACTAAGAGAATCATAAATTTTTATTTTTTGGTCCCAAAAACCCAAAATAAGTGGCGTCTGTCACTAAACAACAACTATAATAGACCCACAAAATTCATGGACTAATAAACATGAATAACTAGAAAAATCACGAATGAACCCACAAAATTTGAGGTCAAACAGAACCGATCGCACATATTTCTAAAAATCTAGGACTAATACGCACGAAAAGCCAAGAGAATCATGAATTTCTATTTTGTGACCCCAAAAAATCAAAATATGCGATGTTTGCTCCTGAAAAATAACTAGTGTCATTTACTAGGTCGTCACAGATGAACCCACAAAATTTAAGGTCAAACAGAGCTGATCACACATATTCGAGAAAATTCATTGACTAATACACACGAAAAATCAAGAGAATCATAAATTCCTATTTTGTAGCCCAAAAAATTCAAAATAAGCGACGTCTGCTCCTGAAAAATAACTAGTATCATTTACTAGGTGGTCACGATGAACCAATAAAATATGAGGTTAAACATAGTCGGTCACACGTATTTCAAAAAATTCATGAATTAATACACACGAAAAGCCAAGAGAATTATGAATTCTTGTTTAGTAGCCCAAAAAATCTAAAATAAGCGACGTCTTTTCCTGAAAAATAACTAGTATCATTTACTAGGTCGTCACAGAAGGACCCACAAAATTTGAGGTCAAACAGAGTCAGTCGCATATATTCTGAAAAATTCATTTACTAATACACACGAAAAGTCAAGAGAATCATGAATTTCTATTTTATGGACCAAAATTCAAAATAAGCAACGTCTGCTCCTGAGTAATAATTACTCCCTCTGTTTCAATTTGTTTGACCTACTTTCTATTTTAGTCTGTTTCAAAAAGAATGACCCTTTCCCTTTTTAGTAACTTTTTAATTTCAACTTTCCACATGGCATGTTTAAGACCACAAGATTAAAAGACATTGTGGTACATTCCACATATCTTTAATTTAAGATCACAAGATTCAAAAGTCTTCTTTATTTTCTTAAACTTCGTGCCAAGTCAAAATAGGTCAATCGATTTGAAACAGAGGGAGTAGTATCATTTACTAGATCGTCACAGCTGAACTTATAAAATTTGAGGCTAAACAGAGTCGATCTTATATATTTCAAAAAATTTATGGACTAATACACACGAAAAGTCAAGAGAATCATGAATTCCTGTTTTGTGGCCCAAAAAAATCCAAAGTAAGCGGCGTCTGCCCCTGAAAAATCATTATTATCATTTACTAGGTTGTCACGAATGGACTTACAAAATTTGAGGTCAAACAGAGCCGGTCACACATATTCCAAAAAATTAATGAACTAATACACAGGAAAAATTAAGAGCATCATGAATTCCTATTTTGTGGCCCAAAAAATAAAAAATAAGCAGTGTTTGCTCATGAAAAATACCTAGTATTATTCAATAGGTCATCACAGATGAACCCACAAGATTTGAGATCAAATAAAGTCGATTGCACATATTCCAGAAAATTCATGCACTAATACACATAAAAACAAAGAGAATAATGAATTTCTGTTTCGTGACCTAAAAAATTCAAAATAAGCGACGTGTGCCCTTGAAAAATAACTATTATCATTTACTAGATCGTCACGGATGGATCCACAAAATTTGAAACAGAGCCAGTCACACATATTCTGAAAAAATACATGGGCTAATACACACGAAAAGTCAGGAGAATCATGAATTTCTATTTCGTGGCTCAAAAAATCCAAATAAGCGACGTCTACCCCTGAGAAATAACTAGTATTATTTACTAGATCGTCACGAATGAATCCACAAAATTTGAGGTGAAACAGAGCTGATCGCACATATTTCAACAAATTCATGGACTAATATATATAAAAAGCCAAGAGAATCATAAATTTCTATTTCGTGACCCAAAAAATTCAAAATAAAAGACATATGTCCCTGAAAAATAATTAATATTATATACTAGGTCATCACGAATGATCTTAAAAAATTTGAGGTCAAATAAAATAAATCACACATATTTTAAAAGAGTCATGAACTAATACACACGACAAATGTTCCCTTCTTAAAATTTGTCATTCACTGTCCTGTTTAATTTTCTGCCCCCTTTAAATGTTGCCTAGTTCTGTCTCATTTAACCTTGTCTTTTTGACCTTCATTTATATACCTCCATCTGTTTTAATTTATTTGTCTGATTTTAACTTGACATGAAATTTAAAAAAGTAAAGAAAATTTTTAAATCTTGTAGTCTTAAATTAAAGATAGGTAGAATGTACCAAAATGTCATTTAATCTCGTGATTTTAAACATGATATGTGAAAAGTTAGAATTAAAGAGTTACCAAAAAAAAAAAAAACATTCTTTTCTAAACGAATTAAAAAGGAAAGTAAAACAAACAAATTGAAACATATGAAGTACTTTCTAATTTTTATTATCAAAAATAAATATTTCTTTTATCTTTACCTTGTGCTTAATCAAATAAAATTTAAAGTTTTTAACAATTGAAGGGCAAAAAGCCTATTAACGCTCTCTCTATATACACACACTTGAGAGTTCAATTTATATAAGTGAAGCTTTGAAGTTAATTACAAGTACTAATGACAATAAATGTGATTTGGTAACTTTAAATAAGGATAATACTCCCTCCGTCTATTTTTACTTGTCCATTATACTAAAAATAGATGTCCAACAATACTTGTTCAATTTATAAAATCAAAAGATAATTTTACACTTAGTTCCTAATTTACCCTTATTATTAATTATAGTCATTTCCCTATTACATTTTTCAAGACATTATATTTATTATATTCAAAGGGTGATATGATAAAAATACCCTTTTATTTATAATTTCTTAAGAAATGTGCAAAGTCAATAGTAAACAAGTATTGTTGAACGAAGGGAGTACATATTTAGCATTTCATACAACCTATCTAACCATATTTAGGTATATCATTAAAATAAATCAGCAACGTGGCCTATGGAATTATGGTGATGAATATAGGTGGGGCGAAATCGTTTATATCCTCAAATTTGCTTTAGTAACCAAACTATATAAAAGCCTATAGATACTACAATGTTTTAGTATCCAAATTATTATAGAAAAGACTATAGAAGCTACAATTACAGAATTTGTGCCCCACAATATTTAAGGGTAAACGAATAAATTTGACTATAGGAGCTAATTACTCTTTCTCTCATAAGTTTTTAATATTACATAATATCCCATTAAAAAATGAGGCGGATACATTGTGTAGCCGATACATGGTTAATCGCGGATACATTGTAGATAAGTAACCCTCCAGATACATGTTAAGGCGTCCAGATACATGGATAAGGTGTCCAGATACATGATTTAGTCTCAGATACACAGGGGCGGACCCACGTAGAGCCTGGCAGGTCTCGAGCACCCATTGACCCCGACGGGAATTTTTTATATTTATATACAAAATACTGGAATATTGATATAATACGTTTGCGAGCACCCATAGACCAAAAGTGTGGTTGGGTGCGCTGGTTTTGACTCTAGAGTTAGAGCGCGCAGATGCCCTATGTCTAGGGTTCAAATCCTGCTAGCGAGTAGTTTTTTTATACTTTTTTTTATGTTAAAGAAAGTGAGCACCCACAACCTTCAAATCCTGGATCCGCCACTGCAGATACATAGCATATGTATCCGCGTGGTTACAATATGTATCCGCGTATCTGAGGTCATTGGAGTATTATGTGATTGATTTAAAGTAGTGAGAGAATAAATAAATAAATATGATAAGGATGTTGGGGGATTTATGTAATTTATCCATTAAAGCGAAACTCTACATGTATAGATGAATTTCACCTATTTAGGCATTCTTTGACTATAAGTTTCACATACTCATTAATAAGCTAAATAGAGAACTTAAAACACGATATAAATAGTTCTTTAGTCACAAGTGTCTAAACAATTCCTCACGTTGCTATTATAGAATTTCCTTCTTGTAAATTGATTTCATAGCAATGTGAGTATTAACAGTATAAGAAATAAGAAAAAACAAATACAGTCTGGTGCACTAAAGCTTCCGCTATGTGAGAGGTCCGAAAAAGGACTGGACCACATTGTATTAGCAATATATGAATTAAAATAAGTGACAACAATAATTCATTACGTAAGCACAAATTTTATTTATACATTGTATACTAATTTTTAATACATCCAATCAACTATTGATAATCCTTATATTGTAATCATCGGATTATTAATATCTGCATAACTTATTTCTAAATCCGCAACCCCTAAGGGCTTGTGTATCTTTCTTAAACCATTATACATGGCTACCAAGAACCTCATGAACATAAGCTTTGAGATTCATATTAGATGAACCATCATCCTTCATAGCATATTTAGCCAAATCCCTCCATTTCTTAGCATTTTTTCTCAATTCCTTCCCTTCCTTGCCATCCCTCATGACAATTTCTATGCACCTCTTGAACTCGTCCCCTTCGATAATGCCTTCTTCATTCGCATTCACTCTCACACCAGTCTTCCATACATCTTGAACAAGCTTAGAATTGCAACCTTGGTCGGTCCAGAGGGGACATGCCACGATAAGCATCCCAGAGGCTAAGCTCTCTAGAGTTGAATTCCATCCGCAGTGAGTCAAGAAATAACCCAAAGAAGGGTGTTGTAAAACCTCCACTTGACAACACCAAGACACTATTATTCCTTGCTTTTTAAGTTCCTCTTTGCAACTCAAATTTTCAAGTGATTTTCCCCCATCCCTAATCACCCACAAAAATGGCCTTTTACTCTTTACCAATCCTTTAGCAATCTCTTCCATCATTTGGTTTGACAATTCAGAGTAGCTACCAAATGCTACATAAACTACGGATGCATTACGCGTGGAATCCAACCAATCCATGTAATCTTTCGAGCACAATCGTAAATCACCTCCATAAGAAGTATCTAAAGTGTCCTCTCCATCAAGAAAAGATGAAGGAACTAAAGGGCCAATCCCCACCATATTCACATTCTTTATAGCCCTCAAAGCCTCAAGTTCCAAACCATCAAAAGTGTTCACAAGTACACTTTCATTAGTTTCACTTGTTATTGACTCAACATGCTCTTTCATTGTTTGAATTAACCAATCCATAAGGTTACCACTTGAAGATAAAAATGATGGGATCTCACTAGTGCCCACAAGAAAAGGAAGCCCAGGTAGCTCAGTTGGTTGATTATCTAATAAACAATTCTTGAAAGCATATCTATAGTTGGTGAAGTAATAGTAGTAGATATCTAAAAGTGTGGCTGGCTGAATCCATAAAAGTGTGGCCGGGGCATTGAGTTTCTTAGCCACTATGCCAACCCAAGAGAGTATGGTTGTGTAGATAATACGCGAGAATGGGCGACCCTCCTCCGCCCTACCAAAAAAAAACATGAATTAGCAAGAGACAGATTTTGTCACCATGACGGTTAAAGAAATAGATTGTAGACCTTACTCAATCCCAAAAACTAGTTTATAAGGGAGAAGATTGTTCAAGACAATATAAGGAGACCAAGGAGCCCTTAATCCACCGATATGGAACTCCAACACTCCTGCACAATGACCAGGAATGGACATCCGAAGCATGGACAATATAAGACGCGGGGCCCAATATCGAAAACAATGAATTGTGATGGGCGAGAATCTAATACCAAGTTAAGAAAATGGACCTTGAATACCTAACTAAACCACAAAGGCAAGCTCATGAGGAAAGGATTACATATACCATAGAAGGAGACCAACGACCCCTTATACCACAAAGACGTGGGACTCCAACAACAACCCCATATAATTGAAATGATGTCTTTTTAATTTGCACCATTTCAAAAAAAAAAAAAAACTTGATGGAATTGAACTATTCACCTCTTTTAGCATGAGATTCTATGTATTAGTTAAGACCTTATATAATAATCATTAAAGTAATTTGCTCATTATATATCAATTCCGCTTATGAAAAATTTTGTGCACGCCACTGGTTACTATAATACCTGTCTGTAAAGATTTTGGCCACAAACTCGGACCCAAGAACGATGAAAGAAGCATAGAACTCGTTATACTTATCGAGGGATGTGGTGACATTAGGGTAACCATTGTCATAGCCATCAGAAAATAGAGCAAAAGTTAAGCCTTCAATGGAGGGACAATTAGACATGCAATTCATTGCTGATAAACTTGTGGAGAAGGTGACTTTCACTCCCAATTTTATTAAACACTTAGCAAATTGAAGTGATGGATTAATTTGGCCTTGGGCTGGGAAAGTTAGAAGAAGTACATGGCAATTATGCTTCATGTTTGCCTTTGTTTTTTTTTTTGTTTGGTTGGTGTCTTTGGATATCTAAGCTAAAGAAGTTTGGAACATACCTATATATATAAAGTTTGGAGTCAATTACAAGTAACTAATGCTAGTTGTTAATTATTCAAGTCTAGGTTGCCACGTCAAATGGAAAAAATTTAGGTGGGTTGGCCCTTTCGTTTTGGACCAATATTAAAAGTTCAAATGACGTTGAATAGAGGCGGATTCATAATTTAAATTTTATGAATTTTGGTGATCCCTCGCTTGGCACAGAACCCCTGACAACCTGTCTATGCTACTTAATTCGTAGTTTATTATATGTACATATATAGGTTTAGAAAAAAGATACTAAATTTTGTCGAAGACACTCACCTTGCAAAAAAAATTAAAAAAAATAGGACAAAAAGTGCCATTTGCTAAAACACAGAAAAATTCCAGGAGATATCATTGAAGTTTGAATGTTTAGCAATTCAAACTCATGAAGAAAAAAAATACCCCTGGCTAAAACACGAAAAAACTTTATTGGAATTTGAATATTTATCAATTCAAATTCTATTAACTTTTCTTAGAGATTGAAACTGCGCATTTCAAACTCTAGAAAAGTTTCATGGAGTTTTGAACTCCTGCAGTTCAAACTGGATGAGAAAATGTTAGATTTAAACCGCGAAAGTTCAAAACTCCATGAAAAATTCCTTGAACTTGAACAGTGACAGTTCATAACTCCATGTTATATTTTAACCGATACAATTGGACTCGATTTAGGTTCAATTTCGCTCAGTAGTACCGTAACAAATTCAATTGAGCTCGACTCGGACTTGACTAGGCTCGAATATTATAGTAATTGGACTTGTCTCGAGTTCTGCTCGATGACAAGGCCTACCTACAAAGAATCTATTGTATTCGGTTAAAATTTTGACTTATTGATTAGAGTAGATACCCTTTTTTTAGTTAACGATCAAAAACACACTCAATTTTTTATTTTTTTTATTTGCAAATTTCATACCTCATATCTCGTGTTCTCTTTACCTACTTGAACTATCACTCTTTTTGTACTAAAACAAACACACCTCGATGCTAGTTCGCGAAATATTTCTTCTCAATCGACAACAGGCGTGTGTAAGCCAACTCAACATCGAGGTGTATTTTAATTCAAAGAGAGTTATAGTTGAGGTATGAAGCTTGCGAAAAAGTGATAGTTTAAGTAGGTAAATAAAACAATGGATAGTTTTAATATGAAGTTCACAAAAAGGTGATAGTTTAACTGTGTTTTTTACCAACTCCTCTTTTTCTTTTTCTTTTTTTGGTTTCTCATATGGTGCTCGGTGATTTTTTATATGGGATCCGACTAATTTTCATTCGCATCAAAAAAGTCTCACTATAAGGATAAACTGCTCCTTATCAAACGTGACTTCATTCTTAGGTACTTTTGTATTACCAGATTTGGTTATGTTATGAATCTACCCCTAGTACTAGAGTTGATTTGTCAGCTTCTTCCTTATATGTGCATGTTCCATGCATTTGTAATATTATCCATTTTAGTCCATCCATTTTATATGTAATAAATTACCTACGGCCTACCTAGGATTTAGGTCATTGAAAACAATAAAAGGTGGGTATACCTATAGTATCCATAAACAAACACCTTTTGCTCGTTTTGGTTTATTGATTCGACGTTCAAAATTTATTGGCCCCATTAATTTAAATTCACATTCAAAATTAATCTGAGTGTCTATTTCTAAAATATTTACAAATTATGACTTGTGAGGATGATATTACCCAAGTTCATCGAAAACTTTAGACCGTAAATGGTCTAAAGTGGTAAACAACAATAAAAAAGAAAATGTATGGCCAAACTTTAGACTACTCGTCCATCCAAAGTTAATTTGGAAAGCGATAGAGTAAAGTTTTCATTATTTTCAATTGTGTGGCGCATGATTAGTATTATACAAATCTTTTTAAAAATAAGGTATTCTGTCGGTTCTTTTGAGTAAATATATATGGAAATATCTCTTGATATCTTATCAACATTATTTCGGACACACCATTACTCGGAGGAACGGATGTTTTGTTTTCAGATTAGCTTCGAAGAATGGCCGATTAGAATATAGTGCGCGCAAAAAAACACATGTTATGACCCTCTAGTTTTGAATCATGACAGTATACATACACATAATCTATACAAACATTAAAATATTAGGGTAGAAGATTAGTAGGTAGCAGAGTATTATCGTACTTTATGTAAGAGGGATAGGAGGCTAGCCTCATCTCCTCTCCTCCTTATCAGTAGTAGTATTTAGTAGTCGTGTAATTTCTTAGTTTTCACTGGCTTATTGTCTGTAGCTTTATTTACCTTATATTTTGCTATTTTGTTATCATATTTTCTTGCAACCCTACTTCAATACGTTATGTTTGCTGATTTTATGCCAAACATACACATTATGGTCGCTTAGGTGCAGATTATGAACCTCTATTTTTAGTCGCAACAGATATTTGATTAGTTGAAAGGAAATCTTCAAGTAACTGGTAAAATTATTGCCGTGTGATTAAGAGATCACGGGTTCGAGTAGTGAAAACAATCTCATGCAAAAATGCAGAGCAAACCTACATATATGGGGTGTTCACGGTTTGGGTAAAAACCGATCCAAATCGAAAAATCAAACCAACCCGATTTTTATTTAGTTTGGTTTGGTTTGATTTTACATTTTTAAAAATCGACAATATTTAATTTGGTTTGATTTTGCTCAAAAAATCCGAAGAAATAACCGAACCGAACCGACAAATTATATACATATTTTTTATAATTATATATACATGATTTATTGGAGTATTTTTTATGAAGAATTTTAATTATCTTATATGTGTTTTCATCAAAATTTGTTTATAATTTAAATATCTTGTATTAGAGTATGCCATTTTATTGTTTTATGTGGTGATCTCACAATGTATTTTTTTTCTTTTTGAAAGAATTGTTATCTTTTTTTCCGTTTGAATGAATCGTTTCTTTTATTTTCGTGTATGGGTAATAACCGAATAACCAAACAAAATCGAACCGAAACCGATAATAATCAAACCGATAAATGTATATTATATTTGATTTGATTTAATTTTAAAAATTTTAAAAACCAATTATATTGGTTTGATTTTGACCAATAACCGATCCAAACCAACCCGTACCTACATATAATAGACCCCTACCTACATATAATAGACCCTTATAATCTGATTCTTCCCCAACCCCGCGTATAGAGGGAACTTAGTACACCGGCTGCCCTTTTCATTAGATATTTGATTAGTTCGTTGGACTTATTAGTTTTAGCGGCTGGGAAGTAGATTTGTCTCCTGTTACTAGTAGTGTTGAACTTGAAGCCTAAAGGACAACTATTTGAATCAAAAATTCCAAAACGACCACTGAAAGTTGAAAACCAAAAGGGACAAAACGTCCACATTGTCCCTTTTGGTTTACTTCAAATTTCAGTGTCCGTTTTGAAATTTTTGATTCAAAAAGTTGTCGTACAGGCTTCGGACTCGTTATTAGAACTCTAGATAATTTGATGCTCAAAAGTACACGGATTACTCATAAAAATTTGAAACTGAGCTTTGTATTGTTCTCAAGTAGCATAGTATTATAACCACTATTCGACTAAATCCTTACCTATCACTGTCGTTTTTAACAATTCAATTAGGTTGTATTGAGTAATTTAGCAATTCTGCATTTCTTTAATACACTTTCTCAACAAACACTGCACATCTCTCTTTTGGGTTCCATGGAGAACATCCTCAACTTACCCCTTCTGGTACATTTAGAGTTCCAACTTCTTTCAGTTGTGTATTGCAAACCTTCCCCCATTTACAAAGAGTGGCTCAGGGTAGATCATTTAAGATTAGATAAAACACTAATTTACAGAATACATTATACAAGAAGGAAGAATGAGATCATCCTATCCAGTTTCTATCATATGGTTGCTTACTAGTTTTTCCATACACGTCTAATATATAATACTGTCGGAGGCTGAAACCATGTGATATCAATCAAATATTTCCTGAGCTTCAATTATGCTGTGCTGACTGGAAAAGGGGAGGAAAAAGAAGACAGAGAGTTAAACAATGCTACATATTGATAATAAACGAATAGATCAAGGGAATGGTGACCACTGAGCCTTACTGGTCGTCTTTTGTGATGCGATAATACTTTTCTGCGTGCTGGCGTTGACCAATATATTGAGCAAATCGTTCATCATGTGTAATGACAATTAGTTGAAAGTTTTCTTGGCCTTTTCTGTCCTCCATAATTCTGGTGATGTTGATGGGACATAGACGCAACCTTAAGAATTGACATCCAGAAGGAGCTCATAATTAGTAGATGAACAACACATACCTTAACAGAGCTGCAGCAAGACTCTCACTGTTGGGGCCATCTAGGTTTGTGGTAGGTTCATCCAGTGCTAGAATTCCGCAGTTGAGACAAAAAGTTTCAGCCAATGCCAATCGTATGATGAGTGATGCAAGGACCTAAAGAATAACAAAACTTCGGTAAAATACCAGTTCACAATAGAAGGATAAAAAAACAGAAGTTCAGTGAAAGTTCTGTTGGGATTCGGATTTTTTTTCCCTCTATTTTTGGGAGGGAGTGGGAGGGAAGCTAAGCAAAAGGAGTGGTCAAATCAAAGCTTTATTGGCATATAAATTAAGTGAACACGCTAAATTAAAAATCAAATTGAGATGACTGATCACCTTTTGGCCAGCACTACACCTCCCTCGCATTTCTAGTTCAGTATCACCAGTTTGCATCAAAACCTGTGAATCACAGGCATTATTTTAAAAAAGTAAAAGTGCAAAAAATATCAACAAATGTTCAGGGGCTTTAACTGCGAAGCCCACATTTGACAAAAAAAGAATTACAAAATTACCATATATGGGAGTTTAGTAATTATACAATCAAGATTAGCAACATCCAATATACAAGACAATATTAATCCCAACAACTCAAAACTAAATATCACTAAAATGTAATTTAAACAACCATGGAATTCTAGAGGTTAAATGATATCAGGACACGTGCCAAGCGCAGAAGGATTATGATAAGAGTTCTAATTTTGAAGTCCAAAACGTAATGGAAAGAAACGTCAGTACCAGTTTTTATGGGCCAAAGTTAGACCCCGACTCAGTCATAAGACCGATACGAACCAAAAAGAGGCTAAAACAGGAGCGAGAACCAGGAGTTCAGATTAACACTTAAGACATTTCTGAGGTGTACCAGTTTCATCTGTTGGGATTCTGCTTCTTCATCTTCTCCCATCTACAGCCACACCATAGTTCCACCACCTATACCTCCACCTTCTACAGCTTTACCATTCTTGACTTATCATCATTGTCAGCGTCCAACATCTGGTCCAAATGATTCATCTCCTGCATCATGTATTTCACTCGCTGTGAACAAGTTTCTCCTGGTCCTGCAATTGCTCTTTGCAAAGGTATTCACTCCACTCTTAACCCTAATCTCAATTATGTCAATTTGAGTTATCATCGTCTATCACCACACCACTATGTCTTTGTGTCTTCTTTGTCCTATGTTCTATCCCTAAGTCTACGGGTGAAGAGCTCTCTCTTCCAGAATGGCGACAATTTGTGATTGAAAAGATGTATGTTCTTCATGTTAGTGGTACTTAGGAGTTTGTTCCTCTACGTCCAGGTAAATCTAGAACTAGTTGTCAGTGGATTGATGCGATTAAAGTTTGTCTAGATGTACAATTGATTGACTTAAGGCCTCCATCTAGTTGCCAAAAGGTTCACATTCCAATATTTACGCTTGATTACATTGATACTTTGATGTTAGCATATGTCCATCTTTCTTTACATGACTGATTTTCGCCATTGGGTTCTTTATCAGTTGGACAACAGTATTTTTCTCCACGGCAAGAGGATGAGGTTTATATGGAGCAACCACCTGACTTTGTTGCTCAAGGGGAGTCTAGTGGTCTTGTACGTCGATTGTGCCGGTCACTCTATAGTCTGAAACGGTGTCCTTGAGCCTGATTTGGTAAATTCAGAATGGTTATTCAGGATTTCGACATGACTAGTGAAGCTGATCATTTCGTGTTCTATTGTCACTATGCCCTACATCTGTGCACGTATTTGGTAGTCTGTGTTGATGATATAATCATCACAGGCAATGATGAGAGGAACTTACCAAATTGAAGCGTCGTCCTTTTCAAAACTTTTAGACCAAGGACCTCGCTCCTCTTAAATATTGAGGTTGCCCAATCCAAATCAGAAATATTCTTGAGACAAGAATGATGAACATTGATACCCGGACAGATCCAAATATTAAGCTTCTACCAAACCATGGAGAACATCCTAGTGATCATGGAAGATATAGGAGGCTGGTAGGCAAGTTAAATACTCGTCCTGACATTACCTACCCACCGAGTGTTTTAAGTAAATTCTTCGATTCTCCCTGTGAGTTTCATCACAACCACTACTGGCAACCACCATCGCTGCCAACCACTACTATCAGTCACTACCACACCTATCACCTCCATCATTATAATTATATCCACTGCTACCACCACTGTTGCCGCCACTACCACCACTACGGACAATTCTTACAACCAACCGCCTCCACCATCACAATTAGTACTGCCGCGGTGCCGCCAACTACCACCAACACCATCATCAACCATCATACATTATTCAGCCACCACCACAACACGCCAACTACTAATATCAATCAACTCCACCATCACAACCACCACCACTCCCAACCGTCACCATCGCGCCAGTCATTACAACACCAACCACCTCCACCATCACAACTATCAGCACCACCATTACTAGCCACTAGCAGCAACCATCACCATGGGAATGCATTTATTTATATCCTTTAATACATAAAATTTGCTCCAGGAACAGGATTACTTTACGAAGATCTAGAAACATGAACAGACGCTGAGATATACAGAAGCAGATTGTGCAGGTTCACCCTCTAAAAGATGATCTACCTCAGGATATTGTGCTCCTGTTCAGGGAATTTGGTGTCTTCGAGAAGTAAGAAACAAAATTTAGTTGCAAGATCAAAGCAAAGCAAAATATCGGGCTATGGCAGTGGCTACATGTGAACGCATATGGATAAACAACTAAAAGAAATGAAATTCAGAGAGATCGATCAAATTGAACTTGTGTAATAATAAGGTTGCACTTCACATTGCTAATTCAACATTTACAACAGAACTAAGCTTAGCTCACAGAAACTGATTGTCATTTCGTCAAGAAACATTATCACAAAGTTCGTAGAGTCAAATGATCAGCTTGCAGATATATTCACCAAATCCCTTAGCAGTCCAAGAACAAGTTATATATGTTGCAAGCTTGGTACATATGCTTTTTATCCGCCAACTTGAGGGGAATTGTTAGGATCTTGTTAATATTGCTAGGATTATGTAAATATGGCTAGGATCAATTAGATTGATTTTTTTGTAATTATGTACTATCTAAACCCCAATAGTTTGAGGGAATTATCAAGGGATTTTGGAAGACCAAAGGGGTAACCAGGATCAATCTTGTTGGGAGGTACTGCCCAAGGAAAGGAAAAGGGTACTTCCGGATCAGGAATAATAAATAAAATGGAAACAAGATAAAATCTTAACCCTATGGAACTAGTTTGTGGAGATCAATTCGAAATTTGTGGCCTGAATTTGCACAAAAGGAACTCTAGGTGTTTTGAAGATACTAGTAGTTCCTTACAAAGAATTAAGATGAATTGTATTCTTATGTTTTGTTATTGGTACAAATCAGAGTGTATAGATGATCCAATTTCTGCTATAGACATCCTAGGGTCCTTATGAGATGATATAGGGTCTAGGTGCTCTGTTTTCTAGTTTCTTTTTGGGTTTTGATCCACTGATGTAAACACTCCATTTTGTCTCCCAACACTTTGTGTTGATGATTTATAGACTGTTAGTTACCTTGTCAAAAAAAAAATATTATCAAGCAGTGTTCTTTCTCACAAGGTATCAGAGCAAGACCCATTATTATTCTTGGTTTTCCCAATGTTGTGGCTCATGTTATGTTGTCCACGCTCCAAATGTTCAATCGTGTGCCTAAGGAGCATGTTAATTGTACCATATTGGTGGAGGAAATGTGTTGTTGTCTCTTCGAATGGTGTTGGACAATCCTCACTCTTGAGATAGCTTTTGAGTTTGAGTTAGACCCAAAATTATTTCTTCGCATAACATACACAGGAAAATATTCACGTTAGATTTCCTTCTATTCATCTCACCTTCTTAAATACCATTACATGCTTTTTTTCAGCAGATAAAGCGCTACACAGCAGGTTTTAAAGATAGTTTAGTACCCTATAGCTGTAAGATCGAGTGCCAGATCCTTCAGAGTCTGAATGAATGCTTATGTAGTCTATGTCCTGGCCCCTGTATGTTTGTTGCCACAGTTCCCTGATAATCTTATTTATCTCTTCCATTTTCATTGTGTGGAAACGCATCAGTGCTCTGAAACAAGAGAAACCAAATAGAACGTGAACGTATTTAGAATCCACACTCATAAAGTACAGGAGACACCCGAAAAGAATGCAACATACAGAAATGGTTGTACCAGTTGTAGTCTGTACAATATCATAAAACATTAAGCAGGGGAACTCGAAAAAGTTGGACACAGAATTAAAAATTTGTATAACCTTGATATAGGAAACAAACACTATATGACCATAAGGGACATGCATAGAGTAGAACCAACTTAGTAAACACCAGTCTAATAAAGATTTGAAAAGCAATACAGCAGTTCCTTGCACCATGTCATAAAAGCAATAATGAATGTTTAAACCTTCAGCAAAATCTCCTTTTTCTTCTTGATTTATGGCTTGGTCAAATGAAGACAACGGGAAATTATGTTTCTTTAATTAAAATGGGATTGCTGAAAGGAAATGTATGCCTTTGTTAGAAGTGGCAAGATCTCTTATATGTACCATGAATCTACAAACGAACTATTGGGGGATATCATTCTAGTTGCTACCTATCTTATTTATAGAATGCCACATAAAACCCTTAATTTTCAAAGTCCACTAGAGGCTTTAAAGGGTGAGAATAAAGTGTGTCTACTTTGTACACACTAGAAATTTTGAAAAATTGATCCTAGAACCGATAAGTATGTCTTTATTGGGTATTCTCCTATAGAAAAAGGGTACAAAAGCTATCATCCTTCCTCTAGGGTATCCTTTGTTAGCATGGATGTTACCTTTTCGAGATTCTGAACCATATTTTGGTATTACATCATCGCCTCTTCAGGGAAAGAGTAATAAGGAGGAAGAGATGATTCTCCCGAATTCCTGAAACTACTACCACAGTGGATAGTGAAGTCGGAAAATGATTCAGGAGGAGACTATCGGGCGTTTATATAGACTTGATTTGATTACTCAAGGATAAACAGAGAAAAAGAAGCCATTATGCAATCTGTCGAAGTTGAATCCTCTTCTACTGGTGAGTTAGCTACATCTTATATGAGTTAGATTTGCCTATTGCTCATAGAAAAGAAGTCAAATCTTGTACCAAAATTTCTTTATCTAATTTGGTCTCAAATAGTTTTGTGTCTCCCACCTATGGAGCATTTTTTTCATAAAGTAAAAGATTTCATTGATAATAACAAGGCCATATACAAGTAGTACACTAAAATTGGAGAAACCTACAAAATATGGTTCTCTCCAAAAACACTCAATTAAGACTACTCCTCAATTGAGCATAGCTCACCCTTTCAAAAGCTCTCCTATTTCTCTCTTCCCAAATGACTCACATTACTACAAGAGGAGTAACACTCCACGCCTTGTGTCTTCTTTTCCTAGCTCCCACTCTTACAGTTGAACATCAACTCTTTCACGGATCTTGGCATTGCCCAAGAAACACCAAATCGTCTAAAGATATCTCACCATAACCTCGTGGCTGTTTTGCAATGTAGCAAGATATCCACGTCCTTCCCTATCTCCTTGCACACGAAACACCAGCTTGTGCACACCACCTTTTGTTTCCTAAGATTCTCCGTTGATACTATCAACCCTCTAGTAGCTAACCACGAGAAGGAACACAACACCTTAGGCATCCATACCGAGTCATATGAAAAACTAACCTCCACTCTAGCCAGAAGCTTCTCATAGAAGGACTTAACAGAGAACACTTTTATTCCCCAACTTCCAACTCATAGCATCGGGTCTGTCCAACTCATAGCATCGGGTCTGTCTATTGGCTCGTGTTGCTTGTGGAGTAAAGCTAGCCATCTCTGAAGCACAGTCACCTCCCAATCTTGGAAATCCATCCTGAACCTTAAATCTCAAAAGGTCTCACCCCCCGTGTGTCCCCTAATTTTTTGAACAGACAAATCCCTTTGACAAAGAGACCCTATACAAAACTAGAAATCATCCTTTAACACCAAACTTCCACACCACTTTTGAACCCAAAACTAACTCCTATCCCCAACCTTAAAGACAATGATGTCGTTAAAGGTTTCCAACCCCTTCATTATTATTCCCCCACGCACTACACCCGAAAGGCATGGTAACCACATTTGTTCTCCATCACCCTTTCATTAATCCATATTTGCCCGCTATCACCCCTCTCCATAAAGCTTCTTCCTCCACTCTGAATCTCCATAGCCATTTACCCAAGAGGGCTTTGTTAAAAACTTCAAGTCTTTCACCCCAAGTCCTCCCCACCGTTTAGGAGATGTCATGTTCTCCCATCCCACTAGGTGAAACTTCTTTGTTTCATCTGCCGCATCCCAATGGAAGTTTCTTCACAACCTTTCCAACTTTTCTATAACTCTAGCAGGTGTGAAGAACAGGGACATGAAATATGTAGGTATACTCGATAAAGTGCTCTTAATAAGAACTTTCTTCCCTCCTTTGGACAAGTATCTTTTCAGCCAACCTACTAATCTTTCTCTACCCTCTGAGTAACCAGATTCCAAACACCTAGATGCTTGTACCACGCGCCTAGAGGTAGTCCAAGGTAGGTAGTAGGGAGATCCCCTACCTTGCAATGCAAAACTTGGGCAATCATGTCAATGTTCTCCGCAACACCAACGGGTATGATCTCGCATTCTCTAAGATTGATTTTATGCCCTGAAACCATGTCAACACTTGTCCAAAATAGTCCAACGGGATCCCATCTGCATCATATTACACCAACGTATCACCTGCAAATAAGAGATGGGTGACCGACAAGGTACCACCACCACCAACCGTAGTCTTGAACCCCTTGATATGTCAGCCTACAATAGCTTTATCCATCATCCAGCTCAAAGCTTCCATCACCAAAATAAAAGGCATAGGTGATAAAGGATCTCCCTGCCTAAAGCCCCTCGAACTACCGAAGAAACCACACGGATTGTCATTCACCAACATCGAGTATCTCACAGAAGAGATGCCGAAACTAATCCCCTTTCTCCATTCTTCCCCAAATCCCATCTTCAACATAATGAAATCCAGGAAACTTTCAGTTTACATGGTCGTAAACCTTCTCAAGATCTAACTTGCACAACAAACCCGGTTCACCCTGCTTCTTCCTCGAATCTACCACTTCAGATACGAACGTTGTAGTGCTTGATTGAACTACACGTGCATTGCACGTATTGAGAAACCAGTCTCATGAAAAAGCAAAAAGAAAGACATAGTAGTTAGATCAAGTGCAGAGGCAGCACACTGAGCAGTGGTTTTGGCTACATGTGAGCTTATATGGCTAAAGCAAATTCTTAAAGAGTAAGTTGTGGAGGAGATGCATAGCAACTGATCTATGACAATCTGGTTGCAGTACACCTTGCTTAAAACACTGTTTCATTACAGAACACAGCATATAAAACTGGATTGTCATTTCATTAAACACAAGATTGAGTCGAGATTCATTAGTTTTGTAACTTAGAGACTGTTTGGATGGGCTTATAAGTTAATTTTGGCTTAAAAACAAGTGCTTAAAAGCACTTTTTTATCTTAGCCAAACACTACAAAAGTGCTTAAAAGCTATTTTGGCTAAAAAGCACCTAAAATAAGTCGATCCACACAGGCTCTTACATAATCAGTTAGCAGATATTTTACAAAGTCGCTCTGCAGCACAAAAATTAAGTAAATTTGTGACAATTTAGGAGCATATGATATGTAACTTGTCATACAATATGTCCACTCCAACTAGAGGGAGAGGATTAAGGATGTCAATATTAAGAAATCGAAAGTATGGGAAGAAGCGGCAATTTGCAAATATAGAAAAGATTTAGAATCTTTGTTGTTTTGTAATTAGGGCCCAAAAAAGGCAAACATTGAGATTAACAATATAAAAAGACGGGCTAATTACTGACCGTGTTTCAAACCGTGTGCCACTACCCATCAGGGATATCTTGGTTATCAAAAAAGATAATAATTTTAAGTGTTATAAGAAAAAAAGTATTAAAATTCTTTGTACTCCATTCGTGAAAACACTATATTTGAACTTTTCCAATTGATATATCTTCAATATTTTTACAAGTTAGAAGAAAATGTTGAGTGCTAGAAGCACGTGTTGTTCGTATAATGCAGAAAGAAGCTAATGGCTAAAGTACGAGGAGCTCACTTGTCAAGGGCACTGTAATATCTGTCCAGATCCTTGTTTGCCATCTCCGTAGTCTTTCCAAGGGTACAGTAACGACACTATTAGGTACTTCAATGTCATAAATGACTAAGCAATTAGCTTCATATACTTGGACTAAGATATTACCTTAAGCTGGATTAGCTGATCAAAATAGCGCTTGTCAATATCCTTGTATTGTGCCTGCTTAAGATCGACTTTGTTCTTGGAGATATTGCTTTGATAAACAGATACGGTGCCATGGCACTTGTTTAACTGCAATAAGAGTAACCATATAAACTCGGAGAATAATAGTAGCAGTGTTGTGGCATTTGTTTAACTGCAATAAAAGTAACCACGTAATTTCGAAGGACAATAATTTGCCGGATACAGAGGTTTGAGTTGAATCTGAAACATGTACAGTCCTTTACTGAAAGAAAGGAATATCAAAGCAAAGAAGGTGTCAGCCAATACTTCAAGAGGTATGACAACCACCAAGGAATAAAGGAATAGTATCCAAGTGAAACGTCGAATAACAACAACAAGACTCACTACGTAGCTGAGACAATAATCGGTAATTATGCATGATGAAATAGTTCAAATTTCTTTCCAAGAAATCATGTCTCTTTTCCTCATGGCTGAAGCTCAATTGTGTCCAAGAAAGAATCCACTTTCAGACACACTGCTGTTCTAGCTGGAAAAGTAAACCAGACCAGATTATTGACCTTTATATTGAACTTTCCATCAGGTTAAGCTTGTATATATGCCAATCTTTACTGAAATCATATGGAAGACAGAAGACAAACGTTCTAGAGTGTAACACGTTCATCGAGAGTCGGAAGCTAGCACATGATGTCCATCAGTTGGACATTAATACCAAAAGTAATTTCCCAACATATTCACAGAGAGATCAATTCATACCTCAGAAAGTAGCCTCTCTCTTTCGTGTGAAAGCTTTTTAATCTCAGCTTCAACAGTGGAGAAGCCACCCAACGTAAGCACTTTCTCTTCCAGTAATTCAATCTCATGGGTGAGCTCATCAACTTCAGCCTTAGTTTTCCGATAGTTCAAGTTATCCTCAATGTTGCGTCTCAAGCCATCCTGATTCCCCATCAGCTCCTTACTTTTCTTCACTTCAGCCGAAATCTCATGCTTTCTGGACTCGCAACTTTGAAGCTGAGACTCTGACAGGCTTCGCTTGTCCTGCAGTTCCTTCAATCTTTGTTCTTTCTTCAAATCATAATACCTGCAAGAGAACTAACTATCAATATGAGTATATGACCAATTAGAGAATGATCTTTTGCTCCATCTAATTAAACAAACATACTCTTTAATTTTGGAGGTAATCTTCAAAAGTGTATCTACTTCCTGTTGATAATTTCTTCTAATTTCTGCCTGCTCTTCCAACTGTTCACCCAGTTTTGTTTTCAGATCCTTGTGGTCCCTAAAGTGTTTGTCCTTTTCCTTCAACAAGGGACCAAAAGCCTCTGCAAGATGCTGAAATTCACAAGGCATGCACTGTGAATTTGGGATATCCATATTTCTAGCTTTAAATAGCAGACATTAAAGTACAGGTAGAGTAGTTCATGTAAAAATTCTTCATCAAGAAAAAAGAAATAGTAGTTCATGTAAACATTTCGAAGATAGGTCTGTAATGGGTTGCAGCAAATTAACAAGAAACTGACAACAATACGATCATGAATAAAATCTGTCTTAATCAATTTATGTGTGTTGACTAGCTTGGTTGTAGGATATTTTATTTACTAGCTTTATTGTAGGAGATTTTATTTAGTTGTAATCAGATGTAATTGATGTGTTGTGATTGATTGTCTTTCATAAATTAGTAATAGGACTTCTTGTATACCCTTGGCCCTTGCTCATGGGATTTAAGGACATGCAGAAATACAACGGATTCTTCTTCTGCCAGAATCTTTATGATATGTCATTGTGTTTCAAGAGGCCGAGTTACTTCCCTCTCATATTGTTCAACACCAACAACATACCCAGTGTAATCCCACAAGTGGGGACCCTCTCATGTTGTTCGCGTCAAAACAATTATTTTATCAGTGTTATGCAAAAATCAACACCACCACATGCTTCCTCTATCTCCAGTTACCAAACCCAACAAGCAGCTCCGCCAAAACTGCCATATGCACCGTCACACAACACCAACAGCTCCAGCGGTAGTGACGTGTTAGCTTCCCACGCCAGCGAGTAGAACTTTTTCAAGCACATTTAGAGGGAAATCTTTACTCGTGGGGGTCAGCCACCTATATCGAGCCTACCCATCCCAGTTTTAGCAATTTTCGACCACCAGAGGTGGGGTTCCGACATATCAGATCCTATTTCCCGCCATATTTTTGTAACAACCCAATTAGATTTTTCAAAGTGAACTTGGAATTATCCCTTTAATTGTAGTTTACTAATTTTAATGGGTTTCATATCGAAGCGGGTACATATGAAACATATTTATACAATATGTGAGCTTGTTATATTGTTTAATAGGGAAGTGAGCCAAGCCCACATCTAAGACATCAGCTGGTAGAGGTTTAAATAGGGAATAAAGAATGAGAAACAATGCGCTTACACTTTATGCAGAAGAATTCAAGAATGAGCAGGAGCTTTGAATGCTCCAAACGGCGGCTGCAACTAATGACTTGAAGGTGAATTAAACCTCAAGGACGTCTATGTTTGGAGAGTTTTGGGAAAGGGAACAAAGCAGATAGCATTGACGATTCAATAACAAGCTTACGGTGAGGAGAAATAATTAATTCTTATTTAAGGTATCAGTTTTCTTTCATGGTGACTATTCTTTCCAACACGAGCATCAATATATACGATTTATAATTGTGTATTAGATATTGGGTTACGTTTTCACCTTTAAGAACATTATATTTGAGAAATATTGAGATTTAGCCCTAAGCTTGAAATAGGGAAAAATTGAGAGTTGACCCATTAATTGACATCAAGATTGAAACTTAATTATAGATTTGGACTCTACGACTTATGGGTAACACGTCCATGTAATCAATATCGGATTTAAGACCATTGACCCAAGGGGAAGGTTCGAGTTGACCAAGATTTGACTTTGACCTCGAAGTGTCCTAAAATTATGAGACTAGCTTCCCTAGACTAAATTGGACCTGTTATTTGTGCTTTGAATACATTGAGGCTATTGGAGGCGTTTTGGCATTTCAAGAGAGGTTTTCGTGCCGGTTATAAGGTAAGTGAGACTTAATTTTATCGAATACTTGCTTTTTCAACGTCATGATTTGGAACTTGCATTATTTAGCTTTTAAATACCTAGTGCATTGTGGGGCGAGTGCATAGTAGGTCATATATGATATTTTGAACTGTTAATGTGAATTGTACATTCTTATTTCCGAGATGACTTCAATTGAGACTTAAAGCATGGCTAGAACTGTTTTCCTATAAACTGAGCATGGTATCCTACAGATTTGATTGTTATATCATGATAGGGATATTTGGCATTTACTAAGATTGGAACTGGTGGAACGAGGATCCTTAGTCCTCTGCTCTACCAATCTTATATGCATCGCTTAACTAGTCTTTCATGACAATATCTGATGACATGATTACTTGTATCATATATGTACATGCTAGTTGACTGGGTAGATATCGGTATCTGGTTGCTTGGTCTATCAAATCTCTAGTATACATGAGCGTCAATGGATGTCTGGTCTAACAGATCCCAAGTACCCGTAAGAACCTATATGAATCGATCTAGTGGATCACTTAGAATCCATCAGGGCCCAGGATCTAGAATGACTAGTCTAGGGGACTTGATCCACAAGGGCCTATTATTGGGACATGATTGGTCTAGGGGACTTGATCCCATAAGGCCTATGATTTGGACATGATGTTTACTGACTAGTACCTGCGTGTTGCATGTTTTATTTGCTGTTTTAGTATGATATTAAAAGGATATATATGTAAACCCTTTGTTGCTTTCATGCATTGCATTTTTAAAACTTGTTCCAAGTGCCAATCACGACCCTTGAATTTGGGTCGTGACAATTTTCCTTTCATGCATTGCATTTTTTAAACTTGTTCTAAGTGCCAATCACGACCCTTGAATTTGGGTCATGACAATTTTCTTCTCTGAAGGTTTAATCTTAGGCTTTCAAATTCTGCAAAAAATATTCTCTGAAAGTTTTTTCTTCCCTAAGGGAGTTCTTATTCCAAAAAAAAACCTTGATTGTTACTCAAACGAGGGGTGACACAAAAGTAGTAAACAATTAACTCACACAAATCAGTTTTGTGAAACTAGATATTAAATCTTGAAAAATTACTTGGTCATATAATTGGGGAAAAATAACACCTGATGCTATTTATGGTCAATGGAATCTTATAAATCTCTTGTTATGACATGACTTTTGAATACTATGCACCCTCGAATTTCTAAACAGTATTTACTGCTTGACACTACAACAACAACAACAACATATCCAGTGAGATCCCACAAGTGGGGTCTGAGGGGGGTAGAGCGTACGAGGGTACCCCCACCTTGTGAGGTAGAGAAGTTGCTTCCAATAGATACTCGGCTCAAGAAAAAATTTCAAAACAGGTTTGAAAAATACAAGGTGAAAAAAGCTCTGATGAAAGTACTAAGAAAAGAGAAATATTGGCAGCAAAAGATAGTCATATAACCAAAGCACTTACTCTGCTAGAAAACAATATGAAACTCAGCTAAATGCACTTACTCTCTCAAGGGAAATGATGCCCTGATATTCAAAATTCGGTATAAAATCCATGACACAAAGCAAGATGAGTTGATAATCACTGAAGATACAGTCCTATTTCAAAACTTGATTAAAAAAGGAGCGAGTCTATGATTTTCTGGCCAGTTTGAACGAAGAGTATGCTCAAGTCAGGGTTCAAGTTCTTGATAAAATTCTTTTTCCTTCTCTTGAGGATGCATACTCTTATGTCCAGTAGGAAGAAAGCCGACGAGTTGTCATGCTTTATCCTGAGCCAAACGAGAAATCTGGGTTAACTGCCTTATGAACAACCAAAGGCAATTGCTTCTAATAAATATCACTTGCGCTGTGATTATTGTTGGGAAGCCAATTCATACAAAGCAGACATTCTGGAAGCTACATGGTAGACAAACTAGAGGTCATGGGAAAAAATGGCTAGGTATATCCAGGGGTCAAGCAATAACGGCAGAAAATGTCTAGACATCCAAGGAGCCAGACTCTGAAGAAACTTCGTCTGCTGATGAAATTCGGCATCTCCGTGACTCCTGTTCAAACTTGACTCCTCTATTGTGCTACATCCAATTATGTGTAATCAGGTACTACTTTTATTGCTCACCTTAATTTTCTTCTTGGCTTATTGATTATGGTGTGAATGTCGACAGGCTCTTCCAAGGACTTCTACTCTACATGTCTCAAACGGATGTCAGAATAACCAGTGGTTCTTTAAACCCTATCTCTGAAACAAGTTTTGCTGTTTGTACACCCAATATTAAACTCTCGTCCCTTCTCCATGTATCTGAATTCCTTGTAAACTTGTTATCTGTTAGTTCCATCATTGAAGCTCTAAATTGAAAAATAAAATTCTTCCCTGATCATTGTGTCTTTCAAAATCTTCAAACAGAGAAAAGGATTGGTAGTGGTAGATTGCATGATGGCTTATACATGTTTGATGGAACTCAAAACTTTGGTCAAGCCTTTTTTCAATTTATTAAAGATGACGGTTAGGGCACGCATCGTTTTTTGTTTTAAGGAAGTTATACCTAGTTTGTTTTCAAAAACTCAATTTCATTTATTTTGAAACGCTTGTGATTATGCCAATCACACTAGAAACTACTACCCTTTGAGTGATGATAAAAGTACTACTCCTTTTACGATTCATTATGATGTATGGGGTCCTACTCAAACAGTGTTTTCCTAGTAGACGATGGTTTGTTACTTTTATTGATTATCGGATGAGGATGACTTGGGTGCATTTCCTAAAAGCTAAAAGTGAAGGTTTCTCTTGCTTTCAGTCATTTCATAAAATGACTCTACTCAATTTGAGACTAAGATAAAAAATAAAATAAAAAATACTGAGAACTGACAATAGCACAGAATACATGGATAAAAGATTTGGCACTTATTTGAAGTCCAATGTGATAGTCCATCAAACTAGTTGTCTTTACACTAATGCACAAAATGGGACTGCTGAAAGAGAGAATAGGCATTTGTTAGAAGTGGCAAGATATCTTATGTTTACCATGAATCTACCAAAACCTTACTAGGGGTGTCATTCTAGTAGTTGCCTATCTTATCAATAAAATGCCACTTGAAACATTCGATTTTCAGAGTTCTTCCGAAGCTTTAAAGGGTAAGAATGAATATATTGTTCCTCCAAAGATGTTTGGTTGTGGCTGCATCATCCACACGAGGAATGCTGGAAAACTTGATCCTAGAGCCCTTAAGTGTGATTTTATTGGGTATTCCCCAACGTGGAAAGATCAAAATATTTATAAACCTCCCTCCACTAGATCTTTTGTCAGTGGAAACTATACGTTTCAAGAATTTGAGCACTATTTCAATAATACATCATCACGGCATCACCTATTTTGAGAAAGGTTACAAATGTAGTTTCTCTATGAATTTAGGTAAATGACTCAAGGTGCATGTCATATGTGCCCTTTTCTCAGTTATTTTTAATACAAGAAATGAGTAGTTCTTGCAAGGTCTGATACACAAGCAAGTACAGAGGTGACAGATTACAGGTGCTATTCATATACCTATCAATATACTGCTCCTTTACGAGACTACATGAAGACGATACATGTTAGGAGCAAAACAGCTTACCCAAGGACTAAAAAAGAAGAGTATATGCCTTAAACATATGAAACTATATGCTATTGGCTAGCTAAATGCAACTATGATAATCATGAACCTATAAAATATTGATAGTGAAGCAATTACCTTCTCTTCAAGCTCAATTTGATTTTTCTCCTCCGCAATCCGATCCAATTCCTCTTCTATCCTTTTCATTTGGTCCAATATGTTTGCTACTCGTGACTTCTCTTCCCTTACATTAGCCCATCTTAATTGGAAACTTGCATATTCATTTTCCATGTATCTCTGGTCATTTCTCAGCTTCTCCACCTCCGTATACAAATTGTCTCTGGTTGTCAGTTATAGGACATGAGAATAGTTACAGTCAAAAAGTGTAAGGAAGTATACTAAAATTTAGTATTAATATGCCTAAGTATTGAAAATTCAAATATAGAGTTCATGAAATAATCACAAAATTGGTATGACAAACAGAAAAGAAGAAAGAAGATGCAGTTTAGTGGACAGAAATAACTATATATACTTCCTAACTACAAATCAAAAAATAACTAAGAGAAGATGCAGTTTAGTGGACAGAAATAACTATATATACTTCTAACTACAATCAAAAAATAACTATACTTTTTGCTCTGCAGTTCACCCAATTCTAATTGAATTTGCTCCATAGATCTTACGCCTTGCCCACGGATATCAAGACCATATTCCAAATCATCAACCTGCTTCTGCCGAGCTTGAATTTCTTGGAAAAGCCTGTCAGATGTTTCTACAGGTTGTATTAGCGCATCAACTGCATCCTTCTCAGCCTTTATCTGAGCCAAGACACCTAACACCTGCCAGCAAAAAGGATTATAATGTACAATTAGAAAAAGTCCATAAAATACATGTATGAATATTAGTTCCCTTTCTCTTGAAAGCTCTGAGAAATGTGTGCCCAATATCACAAATAGCATTATTTGAATGTTGTTTTTGATCAAGTGAACTATTTTCATTCATAAACATGGCAAAAAATCTGGCCGTATACAATGGGTATTCCAAAAGGTAAAGAAATGTTCTCTACAAACTCCACCCAATCTCGTATACAATTGGGAACGACGCTATGGGTGCACCAAAAGAAAATAAGGGATAGGAGGTTACTCCTCAATTGAGCAAAGCTCGACTCTACCCCCTCAAAATCTCTCCTATTTCTCTCTTCGTGGCACCCACATTAACGCGAGTGGAACCACGTTCCAATCCCTGCGTCGTCTCCTCCTCCTCCTGCTCTTCCAACTGAAGATCAACTCTTACACAGTTCTTGGCATAACCCAAGGAGTATCAAACCACCTACACATATCCCATCATAGCCTCATGACAAAACCACAATGAAGAAGATGATCCACATCCTCGCCCGCCTCCTTGAACATATAATACCAGTTGACGCAGACAACCTTCCGCTATCTAAGATTTTTCGCAGGTAAGATCACCCCTTTAGTAGCTAGCCAAGTGAAAAAACACACCTTCTCGGCACCTCTGGTATACACATTGCGTTACAAGGGAAAAGTTCCTCTTCCCCAACCAAAAGTTTCTCATTAAGAAACTTGACGGAGAACATGCCATTCTTCCCCAAACCCCGCCAACAAAGCATCGGGATTATCAACTTGTTTGTGATGTCCTTAATCTCTAATGGAGTTGATAGGGGGGTCAATATTTTCAGAGTTTGATGACTATCCTAACTTCTATACCTAAGGCTAAGGTTTTCCGAGAATGCCACAGATCAGATATCTACATCAACAACAACCATGCAATAAGAACAACTTTAATTGATAATGAGAAATTATGCGGATGAGAAATATATAATATAATGAAGAAAGCATGCAAAACATCATAACAGAAATCAGTGAAATTAACACCAAAGGATGCCAAGAGATCATCTTATATATTGTGAATATTAACTCCAAGAAAAGATCTACAGCAAATATATTTTTGATAACGGAGGAATCCATGAGAGCTCGTCGGGCATGGTTTGAAACTCGGTATGATCTACCGCTAATATATATAAGCATATTTCTCTTCCAAACAAGAACAAAGACGATATGTTGGCCAATTTTAGTGTCAAGATACTAAAGGATGATGGACATCTTCCACACCTATTATTGATGAATTGATGTATGTAATCCGTATAAGATACTAAAGGATGATGGACATCGTCCATCACCTATTATTCATGCACTAATGTAAGTATTCGGAATCAGTCACAGGAGATATCTCCTTAGGAGCAGATATATCCATTTTGCTGAGTCCTAACTTAGCATCTCTACTGAGAGGGGAAGGGGGGATCAGAAAACAAAAAGAGGAGGATGATATTATGCAGAAATGGTGGGGAAGAGGGCCAAAAATGGTGGAGGGTGGGTCAAACAAATCATTACTTAAGCAGTCACAGTAACAGTTTGACTATACTAATAAAGTCCCAATGCTAGAATATAATATATAACGGGATCTGAAATTACATCATCAAGAGCCTGATTTTTTTGGTCCAATTCTTCATTTAGCTCATTTAAATTCTTCTCTGCTTGAGGTATTGACTCCTTTCCAACTTTGACATACTCTTCATAAACCAAGCGAAGCTTGTCTATTTGTTGGAAACGAGAATCAGCATTTGAAGACTCCATAGCCAATACTTTAATATGCTCAGCAGAGCTTGCAGCTTTTACTCGTTGCTGCAGTGACAAACAAAAAAGAGTCAGGAAAGTAATAGTCAGAGGATGGCCCTCCAACAGAAAGAATAACAAATAGAAATAAAAGCATAACCTTCTTAACAAATTCATCCTCCTCTTCAGCAGAGAAAGGACGCTCACAGCAAGGGCAAATATGATGAGCACGAGCAACTCTTTCAAATGGATCGAACATTTGCCGCATACCATCGGCGATGTTGAACTTGCTGCATATCATTCACATGAAATTTGAAAACACAACCACATTCATCTAAGCATAATACTATGTTATGAAAATAGAAGAATCAAATAGAATTTCTCGTGGAACTGATAACTCTGAAGAAAAATATAAAACATAATCTTTCATATTACTTCGTTATTTTAGCGAAAAGTGAAATTCTGACGATTGAATATCAGAAGAGTTAATAGGAAATGGGCTCATTTTGACCAACCTTTTCTGGACATCCCTTTTCTCTTTGACTGAGTCCATAATTTTGGGATAGGACTCTATACCAGCAAATTCCTGGTCCATCAACTGGAGCTTTGATTCCAGAAATCTCTTTCTTGCTGCAGTGCAATAAGGAAAAGATCTATGTAAGGCCTCTACACAAAGGATCATCACCACAAAGATTAATGGAAATAAAAGAGATCAAGATCAGATACTTTATTGAAGAGATTAATTAACTTGCATGAAATAAAGAAGAAGGAGAAGAAAAGCCCTCAATACTACTATTTTGCTATGTCAACAACCCCTTATGTCCAGCTATATACTGGTTAAGAGAATTATCTTTGAGGGACTTACCAAAGTTACAATAAAAACTTCAACTCCGGTATCACTATTATAGATTTTAAACATGACTCAAAATACAGATTGTGCATAAATGACTGACATGGCTGCTATTGTTTTGACAAGTCACGAGTGAAATGACTGTCAAGCTCAAGTAGTTCTTCAGGAAGATTTCTCAATCTCTGTATCAATTGGTATTAACCAGATCGCCCATTCAGATAGAATCTGATAGAGGACACTATTTAAACTTAATCAAGTTGCAATATGGGAATTTTCCATAGAAGCTTCTGAACAATCACTAAGAAAACACATTTTTTCATGAATCAGATTAGAGAAGCACAGATATAAATCTTACAGTCCATGTCCTTGTGATATTTGGTCAAGTTATGATTAACTTCTTCTATTTTCATCTGCAACATATTGACCTCCTTCTCAGCTTCCCGGGCTTTGACACTCAAGTCATCAACCTCTCTCTGAAGAGCCCTGTGCTAGGAAGGTACAGCTTAAAAAGAATATAAAAGAAAAACATAAAGATGCACAGAAAAAACATAGAAGGAAAGAACAGAGATTGAAAGACAGAAGTGTAAGATATACTGATCATTGTATAGTGAAAGGACTTCCACCTCCAACCAAGGGAGTGAAGTGGTGTTTTTTTTTAAACTGGTAGTGAAGTGGTGTTAGGGGATGGTGATTGCCATATCCAGAGGAAAAAACAGATTCATGAGTCAATTGTAAACCAAACAGGGCCATTTTATCAGTAGAATAAAGAAATAGGGAATAGCCCCTTATTTCTTTTTCTTTATGGTGCACCCATGATTGTAATTGTGCCTATGCAAACCACCTTTCACCCAGAAGAAAACTAAATTGGTGTTTGATCTGATCTCTGTACCTTCTTTAAGTGGTTTCATTTTACTTTTTATTTTTTGATAAAGTAATAGATTTTATTAAAGTATGGGCAATAAGATGCACGTATATAAGAAGTACACCAAAAAGTAGAAACATCTACAAAATAAAGTGGTTTCATATAAAAACAATTTGACCTCCTTACGACGAAACTCCTAATTTTAATAAGTAATCACTTTATTCACATAATAGAATTGCTCTCTTGGTATTACAACGTCTACAACTTTGTACTTACCTCCATAAGGATTCTAAAAGAGTTTCAAGATTTTTTTTAATAACTGTGGAATTCGGACCAACTTGTGCGCGTCCTGACTAAATTCCACGGGGTACTTGTTGCCTCCCATCAGCGCAGATACCAGGTAACTTTGTCCACTACGGCTTGGACAAAATCGAGAAATCATCCTTTAGCACCAAACTTCCACACTACTTTTGACCCCAAAACTAACTCCTACCCCCAACCTTAAAGACAATGATGTCGTTAAAGGCTTCCAACACCTTCATTATTGTTCCTCCACACACCACATCCAAAAGGCATGGTAACCACAATTGTTCTCCATCACCATTTCATTAATCCATATTTGTCCGCTATCACCTCTCTCCATAAAGCTTCTTCCTCCACTCTGAATCTCTTAAAGACAATGTTGTCGTTAAAGGCTTCCAACCCCTTCATTATTATTCCTCCACCCACCACACCCAAAAGGCATGGTAACCACATTTGTTCTCCATCACCATTTCATTAATCCATATTTGTCTGTTATCACCCCTCTCCATAAAGCTTCTTCCTCCACTCCAAATCTCCACAGCCATTTACCCAAGAGGGCTTTGTTAAACAACTTCAAGTCTTTCACCCCAAGTCCTCCCACCGTTTAGGAGATGTCATGTTCTACCATCCCACTAGGTGAAACTTCTTTGTTCAATCCGCCGCATACCAATGGAAGTTTCTTCGCAACCTTTCCCCTGGATATGGCAATCACCATCCCCTAAAACACCACTTCACTCCCAATGTTACCAGTTTAAAAAAAAAACACCACTTCACTCCCAATGTTACCAGTTTAAAAAAAAACACCATTTCACTCCCTTGGTTGGAGGTGGAAGTCCTTTCACTATACAATGATCACTATACAAATGGAAAAAGATTACCTTGTGTCTTTTTACCTCCCTTATGATTTGAGCCTGCGTCCTCATGGTTCTCAACCCACTTCATTGATCACTATGTCACACCCTTTGGGTACTAAAGAGTTTGAAGATCTTTACAAGTTACATTTTTGCACCAAAAGAGAATACGATTTTTTTCTCTCAAGGTTGTTAGAATAAGTTTCTTCATCTTTGGAACATCTTCTACTCACGTTATTAAGGTCCATCTGGTGCAACTAGGAAATGCATTCTACAATTTCTTTAGCTTTTTCTTATGCACTGACTGCCTTCCCAGATCTAGAAGAACATGGTGCCATTGCACAGAAGCCAGCTTCACCAAGGAAACAGGTGACTGATTGTCTCGACTGTCTTTCAAGCATAAAGCATTTTCTTACGCTGTTGTTTGCACCTTTGAACCCCCAGTATCAAGATGCTTCCTAATCTGCATCTCAACCTAAAAAAGAATCTTTAAGAGGTGCAGCCATGCAGATATCCAATATGACTTTACATGGAAGCTGCTGTGCATTATTTTCGTTTGTTAAGATGGATGAGTAAGATTTCACTAGGAATTACCCTTTCTGTCTCCTGTTCAGATTACGGAATCAGACACTCAACCTTTCATGTGCATTCATTTGGGTAACAGTGATTAACCATGTTTCTTCTCCTTTAATCCCTTACCTTTTTGCTGCCACTCTCTATTCTTAAGAATTATTTATTGCAATGTCCCATCAGTTTTTTTCCATTTCTGCTGCTGATTGTACACTTATATATTGTTCTTCACAATTGTGGTTTGTGATTTACAGCAATGTTAAACCAGCCTTGGAATTCCAAATTGATACATGTGTCAACCCGAATCTTAAGCTTCCAATATTCCTACCTCAGCCCAGTAAATTCGAAGTGATCATCCTCCCTCTCATGACATGCTTCCACAATGCAGACCCAAGAGGAGCTTTAGTTCTATT
Source organism: Jaltomata sinuosa (assembly GCA_003996215.1). NCBI lineage: Eukaryota > Viridiplantae > Streptophyta > Magnoliopsida > Solanales > Solanaceae > Jaltomata > Jaltomata sinuosa. The sequence goes on along the minus strand of QJPP01003125.1, from coordinate 155,392 downwards.
ATGGAGATTTGATGTGATATCTTTTTACAGGTCTTTAGTTCTATTACTGATCCATCCATTGTTACAAGTATAATAATTTGAGGTTCTCCAAATCCTTCATCTCCGCTCCATTATATAGTGATCATTGTATAGTGCTTCCTAAGGCTCCTACCACCCAATGCTCCCTTTGTTTCTGGTAGCAATACCTATTCCATCACACATGGTGACATTTTGTGGGAACTCCCTAAACTTATCCAATCTCTTTTCCACTAATATTAAAGGGAGATGCGTAAGGAAGTAGGCATTCTTTGCTCAAATAAGAAGTAGGGATCACACTTAGTCATATTGTAAAAGATCCAATCGACCTCCATTGGATATGTATTGCGTTTCCATGTGGCAAGCTAATTCTCAATCCTCAACTATTGAATCCCATATCATGCTTGCCTTATAATCGCTCCAAGAGGAAATCCCAGGTAAGGTGGTAAAAAATTCCAATTCAGCACCATAAAACACCTGCAAAAGCTTTGGTCCTCGGACATCAAACTGTCTATGTCAATTGGCTCCAAAACGCTTGCCTTCCATGTGACCTCGAAGCTGCTCCTCCTAGGATGACTTGAAAATAAGCAGCATGCTCGTTCAGTTTGATCCTAGTTCTAATCGTTTCAGCTGTTTGACTACCAGACACATGCCTCCTAAAGACATCACCTTTTTCAGCAATTTATAGGGTACAACCGGGATTAGGACATTAGTTTTTCAAAAGGATGTATTCAAACTGGGGAAAGAACAGAATATAAAGCCTATACCACTAAAGTACACATATGTCATTTTGATTGACAAGTACTGACATCTGCATGTATATGCACTTTAGCTTTCAACTGTGATTTAATTCATGCATATTTTTAAGAAGACAAAAGAGAGACATCAAATAATGCACTTCTTTCCCCAGCAATGTGGAGTACATTTCAATGCCTGTGGTTTGCTTCGTATCTGACAACAATAGCAGTCACGCCTTCATTTATCAATAAGAAAGTACTTCTCCGTGCCTTAACAAGACTAAGAATGGTGTGGTAAACAAACTTCAAGAAACAAAACCAAAAGATTATACACATTAAGAGTACACGAGAGACGGGGAAAACGAACCTTTGTGCCTGAGTAATTTCGTTCTTCAAGTCTTTGTCAGATGGAAGCCTTCCTTTCAACACTCCTTTTATCTTATCCTTATTCTCATTCATTCTGTTAGTTTCATGGGAAAGAAAGCATCATCTTTTGTGGAGAAAAGGAGTATAACCATAATAAACTCAATAAAACTTGTGGATGTAACATTATGAAAATTAAATGTGACTAACATCTTTTTATGATTCTTCTCGAGAGTTTCCAATTCTGCCTTCTTAAGAGAGAGCTTAATTCTGTCCTCAGACTCAGCGGCCATATGATCTTTTTCATCACGAAGATCTTTTAGTTTTTGGTCTATGGTGTACATCTCGGTCTGCTTTTGCCTTATGTTTAAGTCAAATTCTCTTTCTGCAAGCTGCTTAGACTTCCTCTCAGATTCAATTTGCTGAAAGGCAAAGATGTGTTAGCCACATTACCAAAATGTTCGTCAAAAAGAGTTGAACTATTAAGCAGAGACATCAAACCATTTTCTTTTCCCTCTCATCAAGATGAGCCACATTAACATCAGAAATCTGACGTTCAAGCACATCACGTTCATCCTCTTTCTCTTTAATGCGCTTTAAAATGCCGTGCTGCATCCAGTTATGGAACCAAAACATGTGTAAAAATGCCAATTCTAGCATCACTAACATACAAAATAATGTTACTCATAAGAATAAACCTTTATATCTGCTTTAGCCTGTTTTTGCGCCTCCTTTTCACTCCATTCGCGATTTGCAATCTCGTATTGACGCCATGCAGCTGCAATTTCTGCCTCATTCGATTTCTAGAACAACGTTACTCCAAGCAAAAGTTAGCTTCTTCATATGATGTCAGTAAACTTTTTAGATAAAACAAAAGTATGCGAGGAGCTGAGAATGACAGATCAAGAAAGTGACAAGACGCTACATGAACTTGCAGAAATTCTTATCGACTATATTGACCTTTTTTTGACAAAGGTAACATTTTGTATATCAATCATCAGCTCAAGGCTGGTATCCAAAAATTTACAACATATCCTATATCCACAAGTGTGGGATTAGAACCCCTACACCAATAGCAAAATGTGACGATGCAGTTCATTTTGATCTTGTGTAATGGGCTACTCTTGTTCTCAAAACATCTGGAATTCCTTTCCTTCCATATGGTCCACCAAATAACTGCTGGGACAATTCTCCATCTGCTCTTATCATTGCTGCCACTACCTTCCAGGTTCCAGCTTAATAGAGCATGTTCTGTTCTTTCAGGAACAATCCAGCTTATGCCTCTGAAGCTAGTAAATAGGTTCCACAACTGGCCGACCACTTTACAGTGTAGAAATAGATGGTTGATTGTCTCTGCATACTGCTCACAAAAGAAACATCTTGGACACATCTGAATTCCCCTCTTCATAAGATTCTCGTGTAAGAACAGCCTCCTTCACCACTAACCAAGTGAAAACAGACACTTTATAAGGGATTTTTACCTTCCATATAAGTTTCCAAGGTAAGAAACTGACTTGGTCTCCCAACTGGTTCATATCTCTATAGGCAGAGCTGACAGTGAAACACCCTTTACTCTGGCACTTCCATCTGAGGGTATCTTCTCCTTCCTTGAGGCCAGAAAACTGGTCAAGTGTGCCATAAAACTCAGCTAACCTCTCCATCTCCCAGTCTTGCATCAATCTTCTATAGGTGAGGTTCAATCCATGTTCAGACCATACTTCCTGAAGTGTAGACATCTGTTGTTGATTCAGTTGGTAGATATCTGGGAACAACAACTTTAGGCTTCCATTCCCTAGTCAGTTATCTTCCCAAAATCTGATTTTCCTGCCATTGTTCACATTGAAATAGATTCCTAATTGACCTAAATCACAGTAGTTTCTCTTCTTGGCTCTAATACAATATGAAAGAAGCTGAGCATCCAACCCAAAACCTTAAAGCAATAGGTGGAGCAGCGCAAGACATATATGACCCCTTTGGGTGCCCTTACACAACATATGTGGACAACTATATAACTTTATACACCCCCTTTGGAAGCCCTTACACAATCCGTTTGGACAACTATATAACTCTACCCTCTCACGCATGCACAACTCTTTTTTAGGGTTCATATTTCAACTTTAATGCGAACTTACAAATGTGACTGCAAAGCATACCAAATGTTAACTCTGATACCATGAGAAAAGAAAGATGAGAGGAGAGAAAAAACGTTGTTTTAACGATCAAACTCAATAGAAAAGAGATCACAGTTTCATGCATATACAGCTCAGATCTTGTACAGCTGAGAGCTAATCTTTTGTTTTCTGATTAAAGCTTCACGCACTAACAAAGTTCCTGTCAAAATAGATGACTGGTAATTGTGTGTCTTTCATAGAGTACCATATGTTGTCCAGATGCCCTACTTTCTATATACAACTTATTTTTTTATTTTGATCACGTAAAGTTTTCATTAATAATAACAATGCCAAGCTTGGCCATATACAAGAGGTATACGGTATACCAAGAGAAAAGGGGAAACCTACAAAATATGGTTCTCCCCAAAAGACACCCAATCCTCTATACTCGATATACAACTTATATACCGGAAGTTCTCTTCATATAATAAATTATTACTTTAATAAAAAATCAGCATACAGCTTAACTCACAGAACAAATCATGCAGAACCAATAGCAACTTCAGAATTAGAAGATGCCTATTTTGCTATTGAAAACCTACACCTTTGAACAAACTTTGGCAATTGTACAATTTGATAGTTGAAGTATGGAATAAACACATGAGTTTTGTTAATCTTCAAATAGAGGTAAAACAGCGTTGGTATTTAACGCATAAGTTCAATTTGTTAAAAAAGTATATACATAATATTACTTGAATGATTGAACCAACGCTTCTAATTAACAAATGGCACGGTTCAATACTAGAATCCTTTTTTCTATTATTAAGGTTCAATACCATAATCCCTATTACCCAAGCCAAATAAAACAACCATTTAGCAGAAATATCTTGGTATGCCCACATGATCAAATACATCCAAGTTACAATATTTGAATTCCACGTAGAGGAGCCTTCAAGATGACAACATAGAATTATTACAGGATCACTAATATCGAGCATTTACAGGACTAATTGACTGCATCTAAGAGCTTAAGACTTCAGGTATGATGTTGTTTACCTTCTGTAGTTGGACAAGGCACCATATGAAACAGCATATAGTGAAAAAAAATATCTAAAACTTAGACCCAAAGATGACTACTTTAAGTTGAAGCACAAGATCAATGACTAACAAGATTAATTCAATAAAATATTGCCAAAGTTAAGCTGCATTTCAATGAAGACTCGACTCACTGTTAACAGAAAGACTGCACGTAAGACCCAGGTATACGCCATTGGATAGAATAATCAACAGAAATGGAACAAAGAGAGAAGGGCATTCAAGCCTTACAATATAGCTGAATCCAAGTAATTACAAATCATAAACTGACAAGTTAAAACAACATAGCATAGCTAAATATATGTATATATAGTCTAGGACAATGAAAGAATCACCTTTTTATCTTGTAAATCCTTATCAAAATGTGCTAATCGTAGTTTTATACGATTTGTTAAATTTGAAGCAACATCATCACTGAGTGACCCACTTGGAACAGCTCCTAAGTTGTGTCTGTCAAAAAGCTTCCTGAGAGTGAAGTCTCTTTCATTTTTTAACTCCGCATGAGCCTAAGGCACAAAAAAGTAAAAGAAAAAAGAACCTTAAGAATGGGAAGCAAGATGTGAGAGAATTTCAAGAAATCAAATAGAACATAGGACGACTGGAATTACTTCAGCATCAGCTTGAAGCTTGCTGATCTCCATGATATAGTTTGTCATGGACTCCTTAAGGAAGGAACTCTTTGCCTCTGAGTCACTCATTTCCCTCTCCAACTTGCTAATCTTTGATTCCAGAAGTGCTATCCTTTCATCAAACTTTGTCTTCCATTCCCTCAGCTCTTCATCAGTGTCTAACAAATAAAAGTGAAAATATTTGAATACATCAATTTTTACTAAAAAGTATTTCAATGGATGAACATGCAAACATACACAAAATAAGAATATAACTTTAGGATATTAACAACGTGAATTAAGTTTGCTTGATGCATTTCTGATATGATTTGGCCATTACTTCTGCGCTGAAAGAAGAGAAGATCATATATTAGTGTATTCAGTTCAGTAAACCTTCATTCTCCTCTGTAAGTGCTGCATACTGCTTTTCCTTTTCCTTGAACAATGTGCTCCTTTCAGCATTTTTGGTGGCTATGTCTCGCTGCAACTGAAGAAGGTCCTTTAAAGTTGCTTCAGTATGGTGGATCTTATTATCTAGAGTTTGAATCTCTTTTTCAAGCTCCTCCATCTGACTTTTCAGTGCCTCTGTTTTCTCTTTGTCTTGGGCAATGCTTTCCCTCAACTAGATCAAAATTCAAAACACGAGATCAAATTACTACAAGTTTCCCTCTAGCACATGTTTTAGATATAGCATTCATTTATCTCGTTCAGTCCTCAATTAAACTGGAAAAAAAATTGTTGGATATTACATATTCACATCGATCAACGGTCAGAAAATAAACATGATTAAAACAACACAGTATTAATTTCTGGAAGATGACGGTAAAACAAATTATTTGTATGTACATTTGGAAATCACGCGAAATCTCTAAACCAAGATTAAGCACTAACAAAAACTTCAGTCAAACATTGTTACCCTGTTTTCAAGTATTCATATACACAGTGACGACCCCTTGGGGTACAAAGGAAGAAAAAGGGAACAGCCCCACTTGCCACCAATTGAAAGACAGACAGTAGCAAATAGTTTTGACAGAGCCAATGGGGGTATTATGTTCATTGGAAATCTTTTGATGGAGTGAATGGCAGTATTGATGTATGACAGAGAACTCGTGAAGACCGCGGTGCTCATTAACAGGCCTTCAACAAAATATCTGTCAAATTCTCTTTCCAGAAGGCGGGGACTGATCTTGATAACTTATCCACCATGCTCAACAAAATGCACCATAAATTCCTCTTCGTTTTCAGAACAGGAAATTTCTTTTGAAATTCCTCTTGGTTTTCAGAATAGAAACTTCTCTTTGTTTTACTATATAATCTAGTCTAAAACAAGGGATTCAAATTATAGTTCCTCCATTTTCAAGCAAAAGGATCTGACATCATAAATTAATGAGTAAATATCAACAAGCATAAGTTCTATCAACTACACTGAACTAGGAACAAGGAAAGAACTGATTAAAGTGAAAGCTTTTAGAACATTGGACAACTGCCTGAGTAAATAAAAGGGGAAGAGACGGAAGAAAAATATGGTTCTGGGTCTGAACAAAGTTCCAATAGAGGTCACTTCAAAACCTTGTAAGCAGCATCTTTCAACGTCTGAAGATTCTCCAATTTCAACTTATATGTCTTTATTTCTTGAGATTGATCCTTGTGAAGCTTTTTGATAACCTCCAGTGCCTTTGTGTATCTAAACAGTAAAACAAAGCAGAAGTTAATGCACAGAATGGAGTAAATAAGTTATCATGCCCAATAGCTCAATATCCCCAGGATTAAACTGTACTGGCATTGAGTTATCCATTTTTGGGTCTTTGAAGAGAAACCAAAACAATATACACCAAGCAAGAAAATCGGCGAAAAATGCAAGAAAACTTTGCCCTGCTTACCACAAAACCACTTTCATTTTGGTTCCTATCAGCTCAACAACTGCACATCAGAAACTGCTATTGCATGAAAATCACCTACCTATTCAGACCATAATCATGAAAGACCTCCAACTCACAGAGAGAGCACCAAATTAGTTATCTCTTGACAGACTTCAGCATCTCAGGGAACACCAAATAAGACATTTTTGAGGGAGATTATCAATGACATATGGGTTTGAAGATCAAAATGGGTTTTCCCTCTAGGATGATGAACTAAGCTCTGAATCAGCAGCTAGACATATACTGTAAGCTCTTCCTTTTGGATGTAATTTCTCCCTGCATTCTCTTAATGCAGGTTCCTCTTATATCAATAATATTCCTTAATTTTCCCATCAAAAGAAAAAGCTCTCAGCAGCGAGAAAGACATTTGATATTTTAATTAACCATGAAATGTACAACCATTCCGAGATTTCTGTATAGCTTGAATTATCTCGAAATAACCATTCCACCTGCTGATTAAGCACCAAATTTATTGAATAGGCTACCCCTACAATCCATGATTCTTTGGCATTGGGCTTGAAATCTCATGCTAATTTCCAACCCACTAATGATGATGACTCAATAAGTGGTAAACAAATAACCTTCTTTCATAGAGAACTAAGCTAGTAAGTTTGGCAGCACCAAGTCATGCATGAATCCACGTAAACCCATTAAACCTTAGATACCCTACCTTGAGAACAAGTGGACCAAGAATGTAGCTTAAATAGTGTCAAATCCAGTAAATCCGAAAGAACCTACCGACAGAATTGTAAGCATTTGTATCTCTAGCAATTTGCAGAAAAAATAATACAGATGAACATGGATTAGATTCAAAGAGCTTTGGACGGAGTAAGATTGAATATTCTATTCCAGGTTTTGTGCAATTTTCACATAAAAAGATCGTACTAACTGGTGCATATATGATTCTTGACACTGCAAATGAACACTCTTTGATACCTTTTCCCGTTAAATCACTACTGATCAATCATGAAATACGTGTAGAAAATGAAAATATGAGGAATGTTGGGAAGGCTGAGGCAGAAACTAGTCTTATTTTTAATGTTCTTGACTAAGTAAAATGAAGTCAGGTTGGAATTTCAAGCATATTCAAGAAAGAATATAATTATAGGGATAATACAGAAGAAAACATATTTCCAACACAATCTCTATGATAATGAATTGACAATCCCATTATTGATAACAAGAAATACCTAGTAGCGGAGAAGATATCATCAAACTTCTTTTTCAGCGTAGACGGGTCTTGTAATGGCCAGTTTGCCTCATCTTGGTGAACAAATATCACATTTTCAAGAATGGCCTTTGAGACACCCATGAGAGCAGGGATTTCTCGGTCCATATCGGCACATCTATAACTTAGGCAAACTTTCTGCAAGTAAATAAGCTAAGAATTCAGAAAGAAACTTTTTCCCTGTCCAGCCATTTGACCTACAGCTCAAGTATAAGTCTAAGCCTCTACTATCAGCCTAGCGAGATCCAAAGTAACTTTTGTTTTGATGAAGTAAGGTATTATATTAAAAAGGCATCAAGGGAGGTGCAAAGTAAGTACACAAAAGATCATGGTTAAACTCCTAGATACAAAAACATCCACTGCTATATCAGTGAGTTTAACCAGAAGCAAAAGAAGGTTTCTAAACCGTGGAAAGGGAACTGATAAAATCTAAAAGGGAGATAACATCATTTACTGGGGATAGACTGCTCCAACTAAAGAGATTCAAAAGGCAAAAAAAATTCATTCTAAGGCAAAAGGAAACTTTTTTTTTGTCAAGCAAAATCCTAAGAACTATAATTGGATTTGATACAGTATGTTTACGTGAAATGATAAGACAATATCACAAGCCGCACAGATATGAAAATTACCTAGACAATTATAACAAAGACAAAGCAGAGCAGTTAATTTGGCTCAGGTACATTCTTTTTTTTTAATCTGGCTCACATATATTCCAAAAATACAAATTACAATTACCCCTGTGACAATACTTTAAAAATGATCAACACCATTATTTGAAGAAAATTACTTCACAACTTTAAAAAAATGAAGAAAAAGAAAAAGGAAAGAGACCATAAAATATTTGGGAAAAGGTGTGACCTTTGTTCATAAACGTGTTGCTAAGATTCAGACAGAGAGAACAGCATGGAGGAGATGGGTATTTCAATTTTTTTAAGAATTTTATAATTCAAGAATGAACCAAAAAACAAAAACTGAAAAGAAAGAGAAATACGAAAGAGAAAAAAGAAAGACCTAAAGGAAAAAGGGAATCATCAGAACGGAAACCCAAAAAGAAAAGAAAGAAAAGGCAAAAAAGAAACGGGAAAGAAAGAGAAGTAACATAAAAAATAGCAACAGAAATACAGGATTTTAAAGAAATGACAGGCATGGGATTTGAACCGTTGACCTGATTAATAATGGTGCACGCAACCACCAATGCACCAATAGGCTCTCTTGAGCCTTGGTTCCCATACAAGATTTAAGTATTTTATCCGGATAATTGCACTGCACAATCTAGGGAGGGGTGCATGGGTTCACGTGAACGGTGAACCCACACCCCTCCATGTAAATCCGCCCCTGTATATGACCCTCAACAATCTTATGTGATCTATATGAATACAAAGATAATCACTACCCTTGATGATCAAATTTACCTATTCACCAGATAAAACATCACAATCAAGAAGACAGGGAATGTAATGTTTTGAAAGTACAAATATTACAAAACATCAAATAAATTAGTAATACCTCTCCAGTGTGAGGATTTATAGTCTGTAGAACGCTCTCAATGGCCTTGTACTCCATCTTTGTTGCCTTCTGAGTTAGCTGAAAAGACCTAATGCACACCACATCTTTCCCTGCTGCTGTCTTGAACCGTAGCTTTATCTGCCCCTTTGTTTCCGTCTCTCCTGCCACCTTCACAACAATAGTGTTCAGTTTTAACCACAAACTTTAAATAATGTAAACAGAAGATAACTAGAATAAACAATCCAGTTCATATCAGTTACGGGATCATTGACTGATTTATCGGGTTTGGATAATCTGCTATTTAAAACATGATTTTAAATTTTTGGGTGACCATTTATATTGGAACCAGGTTGTTAAAAAATTTAGAAGAATTAACCTAAATATCTGCCCACCCAACCGAATAAACTAGAAATAGCCTAGGAATGTATTATGTATAATATGTATATAATCAGTGCATAATCGATGTATACGGATACGAAAGTAAACAATGAATCCAGCCAGCTATTTGTGTAAAGCTCCCAAAAAATTCTTTACTCCTTCTCAAGTAAGTCCAAAAGAGATGAGCACCTTAGGGTCGTGGATGAAGCTATGACCAGAGCGAGCATTTGGCGGCATCTCACCAGTGCAGGCGACCTTCAAGCACTCAATTATAGTCTGCCCACAGCAAGAAGAAGAATGAACAAACAAATTACTCTGGCAATATAAAGCCTGTTTCTTTATCACATGAAGGTCATCTTCAATTATTTAACTGGAGTCTACCCAGAGATGTCTAAGTTGATAAATATAGAAACATTACGATGGATGCAAAGCAGCAAAGCAGAACTAAAGTTTATGTTCAATGCATGAATAAATAATTTTAAACGCAAACAATAATTATTTGGACAAAAACGCTGGAAAAAAAATTTGATTCATTAATTGAAATGCTATAATCAAGCCAAATATATAAAGTATGAAACATATTTAAATTTTGTAATGATCAGCTTTCTTACACTAAAATTCTAATTTCTTAAAGGTAATCACTTTGCCAACTATAGCTTGCACTAAAGCGCCTAAGCAAGACTAAGTTCCCAATCTGAGCTTAGAGAATTACCTGCAGTTGCATTTTAGTGCGAATTTCTTTTAATACCGTCCAGGGCCGAAGTCAGGTATGTCAAAGGGGTTCATCCGACACTGTTTATATATGGTTACAATTATTTTTTAAATATATATAATTTTTTATGTATATATGTATCCAGATTTAATCGGACTCCAATACGGGTACCTGACATCGGGTAAAAAACCAAAAAAAATAAAAAATAAAATTTACTTTTCACCTTGATTTCTTGAATTAATATCTAAAACTTCCCTGGATTATTCAAGTTTTGCAAGTTTAATACTTAAATCATGAAGTGTTGTTGTTAGCCTCCCCATACTAAAACATTTTCTACCTAAAACTCTTCTACAGTGCTAAGTGGCTTCACACTTTTTTTTAAAAATTTATTTTATGCGAATTTATACCGATAGACAGAGTGTTTAACAGTCTTTTTATTAATAATAAAAACTAATCCTCAAAAAGAAGGATCGTACAAGCTAGGGGGCTACACCTTACCTTACCTTACCAATTCTAACAAGGTAACGTAAAAAGCTAGAAAATAGACCAAAAGTAACATTCATGTGTTATTTTAATTTATTTTTTGAAATAATTATTCTTAATTCTTATTTGCTATATTTTTCTTCTTTCCTTACTTTTTTTTTCATCTTCAACACAATACATCTTTTGCTAATAACAGTAAACTATTTGAATTGTAATGTATGCAAAAAGGACACAAATGCCCTCCATTAACCTTTTGTTTTATCAATACCCCTAACAATTATTATTTTTAAATTTTGTCTCAAATATGCCTCTATAAGTATACCTAATGAAAATGTGATTTTGGTACTTGGTACATGTTTTCTTAAACCTCCCACAAGACCCATATTCTGGCTTTTAGCTGGAGAAAATCCAACAATAGTTTCCATTGAATGAATAATAGATCCAGATCCTAAAAATAATAATGCTTTGGAATAAGCATGAGTAATCAAATGAAATAAAGCGCTTCCTAACGACTCAGAGCTGGTCAACTTTGGCACTTTAAATAGTTTGAACTTTAGATTCTTGATGCTCCTTTCTTCAACTTATGTGACCACAAAATCTAAAGTTTTTGTGGGATTGTGAGGATGTTATGATTAGGTCCTTATAAGTTATCATTTGGTACTTATTAGAGATTTAAAAGGCGTTATAACTAATGTACAAACATGTTAAGGTTAAGTGTGTTTGTGCTGATGCAACTTGTCTAAATTTGATGCTAAGAATTGTATTTGAATGAATAAACAAGTGATATTTAAGTTGTTTGATGACAATTTTTACCCAAGAACAGTACTAAAAATTAAAACCAAATGTTGTATGTATTTACCATGACAAATACATGGTAATATGAATCCGATTATATCAACTAGAAAATCTTACTTAAAATCAACAATGTCTCAAGAAAGAGTAAGTTGATTAGTTAGGAATATTATCAGTTGAAAATGAATTATTCGAAGAAATCACTTATAAGACGATTATTCATAACTTTACATCTCAAAAAGTTAGAAGGATATACTTTAAACAATATATAATATTTTAGTGTAAATTTCTTTTAATACCGTCCAGGGCCGAAGCCATGTATGTCAAAGGGGTACATCCGACACTGTTTATATATGGTTAAAATTATTTTTTTATGTATATATAGTAGACGTTGAACCTCCTTGGGCTTCTTCTTGTGTTTACTTTTTTCTTTGATAAGGTAAAGGTTGCAATGCTCATTGACGCCAGCGCCAGCCCAAAATGGGCACGGCACGACCAGTGGCGTACGCAGTATTTTTCGTCAGCGGTGTCACCTTTTAAAAGGAGAAACAATAAATAAAACAATGCAAAACCATATTAAAAGAAGAACAAAATATAAATAAAACACAGTTCACGTACACTACTATACCTTTTGAAAAAAATAAGATAAGAAAATATTATCTTTTTTTTTATGAGTTTTCTTTTCTTGAAATTTATTTAAAATAACCTCATTAGAAATAATAGTACTAAATACTTTTTTTAAATAGAGCACCAAATGATATCTAAACAACTTATTATTCATTTGATTTCATAAATTGTTCTTGATCAATTACATTGGTGAAAAAGGAGGTCAAAGAAAAATAAACATAAAAAATAAGCCTATGCAGATTCGAACCCGCATTCCCGCCTGCACAATTAAAACAACTAACCAACTGGGTTGCGCGCATCTTAGTACCAAGGAGTGTCACTTTAACATATTTATTCTCTATCTGCTTCTCTCTTTTAATTATATATACATATTTACTATTTTTTTCCGACGAAGCAGTGTCACGTGACACCCCTTGGGCCTTAGTAAATCCGCGCCTGGGCACGATCGTCATTTACTTTTCATATTTTGAACCCCTTAGTGAAAATCCTTGTTCCGTCACTCACACCATCAGTTCATAGATCTTATACTCATTTAAAATAAGTTATACTCGAATAAAATTAGAACTAAAATAAGAAAAAGTACTAAATACATGAATGAAGTTGAGCAACAAATTTATGCAACAACTACTAATACCTAATGACCTAGTAAGTAGTACTCCCTCTGTTTCAAAAAGAATGACCTGTTTTAACTTGGCACGGAGTTTAAAAATATGTAAATGTATCAAAATGCCCTTTAATCTTGTGGTCTTAAACATGTCATGTGGAAAGTTGAAACTGAAGAGTTGCTAAAAAGGAAAGGGTCATTCTTTCTAAAACAGACTAAAAGGAAAATAGCTCATTCTTTTTGAAACAGAGTGAGTAACATTTTATGCAGAAACCAGAAAGTACACTAACGTGGCAATTAAAAGGGCAGCCCGGTGCACAGCCTTACCCTGCATTTCTGCAAGAGGTTGTTTCCACGGCTTGAACCCGTGACCCTCCTAATCACATGACAGCAACTTTACCAGTTAATTCATATTCGTAAACAGACCCTAATGAACTAGCAAGTGGTAACATTTTATGCAGAAACCATAAATTACACTGACGTGCCAATTAAAAGGGCAGTCTGCCGGAGCACAGCCTTACCCTGCATTTCAACCCGTGACCTCCTCCTGGTCACATGACAGCAACTTTACCAGTTAATTCATTTAATTCATATTCGTAAACAGACCCTAATGAACTAGCAAGTAGTTACATTCTATGCAGAAACCAGAAACTACACTGACGTGGCAATTAAAAGGACAGTCCGGTGCACAGCCTTACCCTGCATTTCTGCAAGAGACTCTCCTGGTCACATGACAGCAACTTTACCAGTTAATTCATATACGTAAATAGATGGACGTAAGGAGAGAGTAGAGATTACGGTTTTTCCGGCGCCGTTAGGACCGACGATGAGGGTTAAGGGTCTGAAGAAAGTGATGACGTTTTTGTTCTCCGGGTCAAAGCTCCGGATGCCCTTTATGAGCATTTTATCTACAGTGCTCATCTTTAGTTTACCGTTTTTCTTCTTCTCCGATCACTTTCTGCCGGAGCTCCGACGACGGCAATTTCGCATTTACCAATTGATGTTTTTGGTGTTGTAGAAAAAAATAAACAAAGGAATGTTTGGTCAGTGGGGGTAAACAGGGTTTAATAAAACCTCAGGCTTTGGCCATTTGTGCTCATTTTTGGTATTTTTTTTCTTTTTTTTTGGGGGGGGGGGGGGGGGGGGGGGGGGAATAGTAGTTTTAGTCCTTGGTCATTAGTAAATTTTATTACTCGATAAAGAGCAGCTCAATGTGCTAAAGTTCCCGCTATGCGCAGAATTCGAGGAAAGAACCAGACCAAAAGAGTCTATTATACCCTTAATTGTTTCCACTAAATTTTTAATTGATACCTTCAATTAAATAAATTGTGTGGTTTTAATAATTCTAATTCATTGTGTTCTCATTAATTTAGCGAAATCATAAAACAAAAATTCAGATTTGGAAGATGAAAAGAAAAGAAAATGAGTTAGGGTCGAGTTAAACAGGTGGATTTCTAAGGAAATAGAGTATTTTAAATTAAAGGTGAATGATTTGATTCTAAACTTTACATTGTATTTTTATCAAAACTAAGGGCAAATTTGTGTCAGAGTATAATATAAGGTATATATTTTAACCAAAAGTATAATCAGAGAAATATATTTAAACCAAAAGTATAACGAGGTGTATATTTAAACTATTTTTGATAGTATATGGGTAAATTTGACCCTTTTTTCGTTTTAATTTAACTCAGCTTTGGCCTTTTTTGTTCATTTTGGTGAATTTTGTTTTTTGTTTGTGGGTAATAGTAATTCTAGTACTTGATCATTAATAAATTTTAATTTATACCTTTAATTAAATAAATTGCGTACTTGTGATAAATTTCTAACATAATATATGACTAACTAAATGGTGCAATAGTTAATTATTCATTTCATTCAATTTGAGAAAATTCACAAATATGGATTAAAAACTACATATTTTAATTAATTACATGTCAAATGTGCTAAGCGGAAAATAGAGAACGACATGGATACATTTGCTCAAATTGAATCACGCTCACTCTTTTGAAATTCTTGGATAGTAATACCAAAGACAATATCTTTTATCAAAAATAAAAAGTTGAGCTATTTTTAATCTTTTTTAAATTTTAATTTCAGATCAAAGATTAATCTCATCTATATTTTTTATTAGAAACTAATGAAAGTCATGTAGTTCATCCAAGACTAGTCATGTAGCTCTTAACAACCAGGTTCGTCGTTATAGGTAGTTCAATCGTGCCAAGTTTTAGAGTTAGAAAACTCCGGATTTGGGAGTTGAAATTCTGGGCTAGGCTAGCCTCGGTTGATTTTGGAGCGAGGTAGAGTCTAGGGAAATCCGGGTAAGAATTGGTTTATGTGTCTTGTTTCGAGCTAGTTTTCCACGTAGCCAAGACATAGAAGAGTCCGAGGAACTTTTCGGAATCGAATTTTGGTAAGTAGAACTCCCGGAATCGCGTTTGACATGAAGGGGTTGTTTCGGGTCGTCGGGGAAAGCAAGTGTGTTGTAAAATGACCAAAACTATGAGATTTTGGATATTCTGTCCGTGACGAGCGTAACGGTCTGTCGTAGCGACCTTCGCTATAGTGGTGGAAAATACCGCTATAGCGATGGTCAAGGCGGTCAACCCCCACCTAAGACTGTTATAGCGGAAGTCGTCCGCTATAGCGGAGCGGGGACCGCTATAGCAGGCCGACGGGTTTTTAATGCAGAAACTTTTCCAAAACAGATCAGTTTTCTACAATTCGTTTTGGGAGAAGGGCTAGGCGATTCCAGGCGATTTTCTTCCTTTTTCCGTTGAAATTCTTCCCTAAGGTAAGGTTCTTGTTCCCCAATCTTTGTAATACGTTTCCTATGAGGTAGAATTGCTAAGAGGGAATTTGGGAAAAGGTTGGAATAACCTAGGAATGGTAGAATTCGGGAAAGAAAGGGGATTCCAAGCATGTATGTTCTTGGGTATTGATAAAAATATATTTTTATGATCATAGGTTGGTTAATTCTCTGTTTTTACCCGTAAAAATGATAGAAGTAGGAGAATTAACGGTGGAAAAGCCGGAGAAAAGGGTGGGATGATCATGGGTGGCCTGGGGTTTGAGGATTTGGTATAATCCGAGTAATGTGCAGGCTTTGTGTGTTAATTGTATGTACTGTGTGTTATTTTTAGATCAAAAACGAGAGAGAAATTTGGAACACGGGAAAGCTCGGGTCGAATAGAGCTTGGATCATTTCGAGGTAGGTGATGGCTTACTATTTCGGTGAATGATGTATATTCTGGTACTCATATCTAAGTGTGTGTGTGAATTACATTGCTTAGGGAAGTTGTGTAGGATGTCTAAGGTTCCTGTTTTACAGTCTGTGATTTGAACGGTATTTGCTTGTTGGTTTACAAGTTGTGTGTTCATGTATTAGACTGTGGATTATTGACATTTGGTTGGCTCGGGTACCACGCCTGGTACGGGCATAACAAATGGTTAGCACGGATACCACGCCTGGAACGGGCATAACAAATGGTTGGCACGAGTACCACGCCTGGTACGGGCATAACAAATGGTTGGCACGAGTACCACGCCTGGTACGGGCATAACAAATGGTTGGCACGGGTACCACACCTGGTACGGGCATAACAAATGGTTGGCACGGATACCACGCCTGGTAAGGGCATAACAAATGGTTGGCACGGGTACCACGCCTGGTACGGTTTACTTTTGTTGCATCATTGCATTGTTATTATTGTGTTGCATTGATTGATATTAGTTTCGTGAGTGGACCGGGCTGCTTATTGAAATGTGTTATTGGTTTGGTGCTCCTTGAGAGGCTAGGGAAATTCTGGCTAACTGTTGTGTTGGTCTTGGTTTAGGCTGGGTTGTTCATTGACATTTGTGTTGGTCTTGATTTAGGCCGGGTTAATTCAAGGTACATGTGTGTAATCTAGAGGGGATCCCAGGGTGGGTCCGGGCTAGACGGAAAGGTATAGTTAATGGTATATGGTTGTGGCTTAGAGTTAGGTGGTGGATTCATGCGAGAACAGGCTAAGTAGAGACTGGTAGTCTAAGTGTGTCTGTGGTTATTTATGCATGTTTTCCATATCTTATACTTGATATTGTTGTACAGTTATACACTGTTTATTTGAAAATTGGCTGATGATTCTACCAGTACACAGTGGTGGTGTACTGATACTGCACTTGCTTGTCTTTTGATGAGTACAGGAAATCTTCCAGCGGCTGAGACGCGACTTCACCTTTAACGTCGACGATTCGTGACTTTTAAGGGTGAGCTGCTTGATTCGAGCTACCTTGGGTTATCTTTAGAGTTTCAGTCCACTTGTTTCAGACTTAAAACTACTTACGTATTTTCTTTTGGGGTTGCATCCCCGTATTCTAGATATTGGTGTTGATATTTGGTACGACGACTTTCAATTTCTAGGTGGGATTTTCCGCAGGTTAATGATTATACTATAGTTTTCACTTATTTTGATTGCTAGTTCACTTTCTGTTGCTGGTTTTAGGCTGTTAATTTAGGCAAATGATTGAACTCTATTGGTTCGCTCATCCGGTGGTTGGGTGAGTTTCACTCACGACGGGTTGAGTCGTGACAAGCTCATCCAAGACTACTGATACTCCCTTTGTTTCATATTGATTGACACTATTTCATTGTTAATTACTCTTTCCGAACCACTTCACTTGTCATCCTTACAAAAAGGATAGATGTTCCACCAAGACACAATTAGTTGTTTATTTCTACTTTTATCCTTAATTATAAATATAAAAATATATTAATGTAATTCAAAAGAAAAAAATATATTAAATTAAAAAATAATAAATAAAAATAATTTAATCAAATTACCTTCTACTTAATATTTTTTAAGAGGTGGTACCAAAAATATGACGAGTAAAA
Source organism: Jaltomata sinuosa (assembly GCA_003996215.1). NCBI lineage: Eukaryota > Viridiplantae > Streptophyta > Magnoliopsida > Solanales > Solanaceae > Jaltomata > Jaltomata sinuosa. The sequence continues at coordinate 137,344 of QJPP01003125.1, read as the reverse complement.
TGATCCAGAAGGAGTAGTTCGTTCAAAAAAAGGAATGTCACTTTTACATTCAATTTCACAGCATTTGAGATGAAATTACTGTATGCTTACAATAAAACAGTAACTAGGACGCAGAAGACTAGTGATAAATTCTGGAAAAATTATTGATACTAAAAACCTTGGACAAAAAGATGTTTTAAAAGATAAAATTCAACAAAGCTATCACACCAAGTCCTCTCTACTTAGATAAATATTGTCATGCACACAATTTGACAGCTTATAGCAACAGAAAAAAGTGACTTAGAATCCATCGTTATCCCTTGCTTGACCACCATAGCCGCCACCACCGTAGCCACCGCCACCACCAAAACCACCACTTCGAGGAGCCCGCTCTTGGGCTAAACTAACACGGACATTCCTTCCCTGGAGTTGCTGTAAAGGACATAATAACATATCAGCCATGACCGATAAAGTAAAACAGTTGATGCAAACGCTAGACTTGCGCACAGAACAGTTGTGATATCTGTAATGATGTTTTACCTGACCGTCCATTGCGTTCATAGCCTCTTTTGCGCAATCTTCATCTGAGAAGCTCACAAATCCAAATCCCCTTGATCTGCCAGTATCTCTGTCAACGATTACCTTTGCTGTACCAAAGAAAAAGATAGTTCTCAGTATATAAGCACATTCATAGCCGAAGAAAAACAGAAGCACATTCACACCCTGAGCAACAAACTAAGAAAAACGGTTTAGAGGACCAAAACTACAAGTGCAATTCCACCTTTAACAATCCTACCCCCATATCAACCAAGAAAAAGAGGTAATAACTTGACTTAAAAAAATATAAAATAAATCATATTATAGCAGCGCTCCCCGCCCAATGCGGAAAAAAGAAAGCTATCAATTTACAACATGTGTGTGTGTCAAAACCCTTGTTCAAGAGCTGCTGAAAAACCATCAAAATTTACAACAGTATTGAGCAGTCAAAACCTATCAAGGTATACAAAAACAACCAAACCAATACCAGCTGTGGCCCAAAAATGACAGTAACTGAAGATTAAAATGTGTCTGTGGAGAACACCAATGATCACAAACTAGACAGACATCGAGAAATGGGAGTCGATCATTCTGCAGTGCTTAGTTAGACGGAGCAAGCAACACCATATTTACATAATAAAATTATATGACATGTATAAACGGACACAGCATGATCTACCATCCTTCATAAAGTACAATGACACTATTCATGCAGACTTGCTTTTCATGATGTTTATTCAATTTATGTCACCAGAGATTAAGAAAAAATATTGATAATAAAGCATGCCTCCTGGACCTTACCATCAACAACATCACCAAAGCTAGCAAAGGCATCTTTCAGTGACTGATCATCTGTTCCCCATGAAAGACCTATAAGATATATGAATAAGAAAATCAAATATTTATAAAGTTGCAAAACTTTACCAGTCAGTTTCTATAACCAGTAGGGGATTCAACAGACATACCGCCAACAAAAAGCTTTGATGACATGCACCGGATGGCATTAAGCATTGCTGGAGTTGATGAATTTGCACTTAATGCATTTCCCATGGAAATGTTCTGCCTCAACAGACCACTGAGTTTGTTGTAGAAAGCCATTTGTGCAGACAAATTCACAAATCTGCACATACAGTTTAAGTCAAGGCATGCATATCCAGCTGTTAATGTAGCACTAAATGAAAATCTGGGGATGCCAAATAAGATCAAGAAATCGTGTTTTTAGATCAAACGATTATGAAGCCAAGTTAACTTGAAGAGCATAAGGATCACTATGATAAGAAAAATAGAACCATGAAAAATAATTCAGCAACGGGATAAATGACATTATAGCACTAAGTACAGAAACTAGACTTTCTGTTATAGTTCCAGCTATCCCAGCAATAGCGAATCCCTAGAAACCAAAAACCAAGGTGTGTGAAGTTCTATTCCGGACATATCTGACCCTGATGTATTAATTCAAGGAAGTCACTGAAATTCAAAGCAGCTGCGTCTACAAACCTTAAACCAAGATCGAAAAACTTCCAAAATTTCTGGTCTTAAGCCCATAACATTTGAGTAGCTATACAAGCTTCGCAGGTAAAATGATAAAGTTAAACTAAAAGCATATTTACAGAATATCTTGCAGCATAGCATACAAGCAGTTCTTATCTAGGATTTCTTTCTTAGGGGGTTCGAAAGATAAGAATGTAGTGCCTAGGATTTGAACTTTGAACCTCAAAGGTAAAGTTTGAACACCTACAAACCACCTCATAGCCAATCTCTTTATATATACAATGTAATTTTTTATTGAGAGGTTCAGCTGATATGCCCCTTCATATAAGGGTCGAATAGACACTAATATTGACCTTTTTTGGATACAACTGAAAACAAGTTACACCAATCTTAAGAAAATCATAACAACATGTGGGTGAGAACTTCAAAAAAAAAAAAGTTTTCAAATAAGGATCAGAACAAATTTTTATATAGCTATCATAATTAAAACCTTGAGCCTATGGTCTTTCGAAAACAGCTTCTCTCAGTGGCAAAGCGAAAAACTTTGCTAGTGGTGTTCTAAGATTTAGTATATACATATGAAAAAAAAAAATTGACCAATACACTTGGTATAATATTTTATATATATAGTATAATTTTTTTGATGAAGGTCCACCATTTTGTTAAGGGGGTTCATGATTTAATATATATGTATGAAAAATAATTTTTGACCTATATACTTCATATAATTTTCTACGTGTGTTCAACTGGCGACCCTTCACTACATGTAGCTATGCACGGGCTTCTCTACCTCCACGAGGTAGGGGTAAGCGCATACACTCCACCCTCCCCAGACCACACTTGCGGGATTACACTGGTATGTTGTTATTGCTGTTATCAAAGATTCAACAATACATATCAAGCATCACAGGTAATCAAATAAACAACATCAAGGAACACAGATCAAACACACAAGTAAAAAAATAATACTAGATCATAAAAAACTAACACAACAAAAAATAGAAAGATTTGATCTAGCATGTTTACAGGAAAAAAAACCATACCTGATGGAAAGGAAAGGAAGTTTTTAGGGTTTAAGAAAAGAGAGAGAGAGAAACAAAATGAGGAGCGGCTAGGGTTTAAGCCACTTCTCAGATATGGAGAAGGGAGGAGTAGTAATATAAGCGGTGGGCTTTGAGGAAAAATATCTTTGGCTATTTTATAGCCAAATGTGACTGCTTTGAGGTGTTGTACGTTTTGAGCTGAGAGAGATTGGGGATATTTTTGGATCAAATTACTAATCGTAGAAATATTTTTTGATTAAATTATTAATGAAGAGTGTTTTTGTCATGATTTAAGGATATTTTTGACTTTTTCTTATAATTTTTTATAATCTCATGTGATTGCTTTGAGGTGTTGTACCTTCTGAGCTGAGAGAGACTAGGGATATTTTTGGATCAAATTATTAATCGTAGAAATATTTTTTGATCAAATTATTAATGAAGAGTGTTTTTGTCGTGATTTAAGGATATTTTTGACTTTTTCTCATAATTTTTTATAGCCTCATGTGATTGCTTTGAGGTGTTACGTTTTGAGCTGAGAGAGACTATGGATATTTTTGGATTAAATTATTAACGATAGAAATATTTTTTGATCAAATTATTAATGAATCGTATTTTTGTCATAATTTAAGGATATTTTTTACCTTTTTTCATATTTTGTGGCTCTTTTATAGATTCATGTGACTGCTTCGAGGTGTTGTATTTTTTGAGCCGGAGAAATAAAAATATTTCGGGATCAAACTATTAACGATAGAGATATTTTTGAATCAAATTATTAATAAAGGATATTTTTGTTTAATTTCTCATAATTTAAGAATATTTTTTATCTTTTTTCATAATTTTTATGACGTTTTATAGCCTCGTGTGACTGCTTTAAGGTGTTGAATGTTTTGAGCTAAGATAGATTAGGGATATTTTTGAACTAAATATTAACGGTAAAAATATTTTTTGATCAAATTATTAATGAAGGGTACTTTTGTTTAATTTCTCTTAATTTAAGAATATTTTTAATTTTTTTCCATTATTTTTTATGGCTCTTTTATTGGCTCATGTGATTATTTTGAGGTGTTGTACCTTTTGAGTTAGAGAGATCACTAAGGAATTTTTGGATCAAATTATTAACTGTAGAGATATTTTTGAATCAAATTATCAATGAAGGGTATTTTTATTTTATTTTTCATAATATTAAGGATATTTTACTTTTTTCCATAAATATTCTATGGCTTTTTATAGCCTCATGTGACTGCTTTGAAGTGTTGTACCTTTTGAGTTGGATAGAAATTAGGGATATTTCTTAGGGATAATTTTAAATATGTACAATAAAGTAATTAATTTACAATAAGTCTAGCCAAGTTTTTTTTACAAAAAAAATAACCCAAAAATGAACTAGTCATAAAAAAAAATTATAAAAAAATAGCCGCATGTATATGTAATTGTATATGTAATGTATCGATAATGTATAAAAGTTATGTAATGTATCCATATTATATAAATAATGTATAAACGTGTATCGATATTGTATAAATGGTGTATAAATATATATTGATATTGTATAAATGATATTTAAACGTGTATCAATATTGTATAAACATGTATCGATATTGTATAAATGATCAATCCAATCAACTAAAAACCTAGGTGCAAAACTTCTGCGCACAAGGCCACTTAGGCAATATAATCACACAATAACTCGTCATCAAGGAGTTGCAGACTCTGCAGTATTACACAACAAATAGTGCTGACAGTGAGAATTACTAGATCCCTAACATCCTTGAAGGTGTGGCCTTAAAATTTGGGCTAGACCTTCATTGTCAATGTATCTATGCCACTTACAGTGAAAAGTACGATGACTTATAATTCTGGACTTGGATGAAATTGAGATGATTATACTCATATCAGGTCAAATTGGATCACGTAACTGCACTCTTAGTTATAAGAAAGAATAATAGACAATGAGGTCACCAGTTAATGGATCAAAAGATATTTTGGAAGAAGAAGAAGCGAGGAAGGAGAAGAAGAAAATAGGAACGAATTGTAATTTATGATGTAAAGTAAAATTTGACTATTTTTTTTTTAAATAAGTTCCTCAGTGGCCATTTTGCATAAATTTTTTTATTTTTTAATCAAATTATTAACGATAATTGGATTAAATTATTAATGAAGGATTTTTTTTTTCAATTTTTCATAATTTAAAGATATCTTTAACCTTTTCTTCGTACTAATTTTTTATAGCCTCTTGTGAATGCTTCGAGGTGTTGTATCTTTTTGAGTAGGGACTTGGAAGCTGTAACTTTTTTTAAGGCCCAACACATAAGTCACAAGTGTAACACTAAACTTGTGTGGTTCTTTTATTTTTATACCTAAATTAGAACTAGTAGCCACTTCATCTATCGTAATTTATTTGTCTGATTTTAATTTGACATAAAATTTTAAAAAGTATAGAAGATTTTTAAATGTTATGGTCTTAAATTAAAAATATATAATAAATATTAAAATATTATTTAATCTTGTGGTCTTAAACATGTCGTGTGGAAAAAAATAAAATAAGTAGTTATCAAAAAAGGAAAGAGACATTCTTTCTTAAATGAACTAAAAAGAAAAATAAGACAGACAAATTGAATGAAGACAATATTTTTTTAGCCCATGCCAAAGTGTATATTTTTCACTCTCTTTGAGCGCATTCAAACTAAAACGTTTTTTTTAATTGATTTTTTTAAAATGGAATTAAATTGACCGAATCAATCAATTTTTTTATCAATTCAAAATCTATCAGCCGGTGATTACCAAGGTTTTTTGGTAGTCACAATCAGTTTTTAAGTTCATTTTGTTAGTTGGATCAAATGTGCTTTACCTTAACAAATTTAAGAGGCTAAAATTATTAACTTTTTATATTTAAGGGCCCAACATAATATTACTCCCTTAAATGAAGGACAATTTTGACTAAAAACTCTAAATACTAGAGATACACACGTAACAAGTAATATAGATAGGGATTTGACATTTCAACATGTTTTACATAAATCTTTGAAGATTGCTTATTAAAGTGACCAACTTCGACTTAATCAAATACATTTCTGTAATCTTTTGACACGTGATAATATTGGATGCTAACCAATATCATTAAGAGTAAGCTTTTACAATCATATAATAAAGAAAATATCTAATTCATCAATTGTAACGACAATGGTAGATTTAATCCAAATTATTAAAGGGGGTAAAATCTGTTTTATATTGCATATTTTAAGGATAAATCTAAATCTTTTCACTTACCTAACACTTATACTAGTGCATTTTCTAACATTGTAATAATTTTGAACCATTAGAACTATGTTTGCATCAAATCAACAAGACTTGCTATTAGAATCTTCTTTCAGTACTCGTTGAGTTAATTCTTTTAAACAATATGTCAAGACACTTCATGCAAAACATAAATTCGCATGAAAAGAAAATCCCCTTTCAATAAGACTTGATTTGAAAAGTGTCCTCTAGGTGAGAAGTGTCCACATTAGTTTGAATATCAAAAAAAGACGTTATAGAAGTTTGGGGTACATAACTTCTTTTTTTTATGAATTAAAGTCAAATATACATCAACTTTTCTATTTTCGACTCAAATCAAATATACTTTGAACTTACTTAAAATAATTTTGAAATTCTTCGTCTTCCCTACAAGTGAATAAATATAAATGACATAGTTTATTTCTTTGCGTAAATTTTATTAATTAACTATGGTTAAAAATACCATCTCTGATCAATCACAAGAGTATAGAAAGTTTTGAACCACTTCAACAATGTCATTGGCTTTAGTGTCAAACATAGACACATCAATCATTCTTAAGGAGTTTGATAAAAAGTGTGAAGATACTTTTGAAAAAAATATGAAAAAATAGAAAAAATAACTTTAATAGTTTGGAAAAGTGTGTTCCTAAGAAGTATGGTGGATTAGATATTAAAAATATATAAAATAAATTCAATCAAGCTTACAATGATTCATTGATTTTATGATAAGAGGTACCGACTTATTTCAAATGGTGCCTGCTTAGTGACAATGAGTTATGATGCATTGATCAAAAATAAAGATTTGTAGTCTAGTTAGCTAATCAAAAATAGATTATTAACTAAATAATGACTTTTCAATTTGCATATCCTAATGAGAGATGAGAAATGTTATTTATGTGAGGAAGGGAGAATCGAAACTCTGTTTCACTTATTTGCTAGGTACACATAGATCACAAAAGTCAAAATAAATTACTCACATAACCAAAAATTCAATTCCAACAAAGAAGAATCAAATAAAGCATATAATGAATCAATAAGAGTCATTGGGGTAAGATTTTGAAGAAAACTATTATTACAATATGGAGAGTAGTGGTCTACTACTCGTGCTAAGCTAAGAATTAGAGTCTATTCAGGAATACCCTTGTAAATACAAATTTTATCCATACACAAATACAAAATGAGACTATAGTTAAGAAAAGACCGTACAAAGTACAAACAACGCCCACATATATCAACATTTGTTTCCCATCGAAAAATTCTCCTGGTATTGTTGCGTTCGCTTGGAAATAACATTTATCTTCTCGCCCATCGAATGCTTACATAATTAATTTGTGTTTTTCTCTTTAGAGCTAGATGATCATAACTCTATTCCTATAAGGTAATTGTAATTCTAGATGTTCTATAAGTATATTAATATTTGATTATTAATAGTAATATTCACAGATATTACCAAAAAACAAACTTAATAAAACACATTCATTAGGTAAAATAACTTTTGATCAATTAGACTATATTATCAAACGACTAAAAATTTAGTGAAGAAAGAGAATTCAATTCAAGCCGATCATCCTAGCCTTGGTGACAAAGTTACTTGATACTTGTTGCTATTGGGAGGTGATATATATCTCGTGAAATTAGTCAAGGTGCGCACAAGCTGGCCCGAACACCATGGTTATCAACAAAATTTTTTTTAGCGAAGAAACAAAATTCAGTTCAAGCCAGCGATCTATAACAAATTTCACTGAATACGTTATTGTTGTAGAAGTAAGATCTGCATATATTCTAGTTTTAAATTTTACTTACGTAATTATACTGAGTATATTACCGTGATTACCAGAGAGAATTCAATCTCTCTCTCTCTCAAAATCCTCCTTTATACAAAAACATTTCTTTTTTTTCCTCTCTCAATATATGTGAGGCTTTAGGCCCTTCACCCCTTTTCTCTCTCTCTCTTTTTTTTTTTTTTCCCTTTGCCCCAATTTTGCGTGTATTTCCCGAACCCCATAAAAACCAAACGGAGAGAGAAAAAAAAAAACAACCAAAAAAACCCCATTTCTTCTCAAACCCTTACTAAGACCAAAACGAGAGATTCTTGAATTAGCAGTATCGATTATCAACAAAAACACAGTTGATGGTTGTTGTTGTTGTGTATATTTGTTGTTTTTGCCCATTTTCTTGAGATCTTGTCCTTCCTACAATGCTCTCCATTTTGTAGCGGACAAGGTAAAAAATATATATACTAAAAGAAGAAGAAGTAGAAATAACATTTTTAATCAGATTTTCATTGATTCTTGATTTCACTTTGAAAGTTTACCCATTTGGGTAGTTTGGGATTTTTGGGTTTTCTGTGATTCTCTTTTTTTTTTTGATAAAAAGAAGAAAAAGTGTTGAAATTTACTTCGATTCCTTTGAACTTGGACACCCTTTTGGTTTTCTTGGACTTTTATGTTCGAATTGGAATTTTTTTGTACTCTTTGAATTACTGAGACATTTGCTGTTTTTTTGATAAAAAGAAGAAAAAGTGTTGAAATTTACTTTGATTCCTTTGAACTTGGACACCCTTTTGGTTTTCTTGGACTTTTATGTTCGAATTGGAGTTTTTTTTGTACTGTTTGAATTACTGAGACATTGCTGTTTGTGCTGGTATTGGTGAAATTTTCTAGGGTTTCTTAATTTGGATCGCTTACTCAAGTGTTGGATGACTCAATTGTCTGGGTTTTGAAGAGTTTTCAGTGACCATTTATCGGTAGATGGCTTGTTAATGGGAGGATATTGGCAGGGGATTTAACCCTGGAAAATAGAATGATTTAGGCAATGGAAGAGGACTGTAGGTATTTCTAGAATTCTGTTAGCTGTTTACCTTGACGGAGTTTGGAAATTACTGTGTTGGAATCTTGTTTGTAGAATTTTGAAGTGAAGAGCAAGTTTAATATATTGGATTTTGGATTGATTGACTGAGTGAGAGGATTAAATGGAGGTCAATTGAAACTGGAAAGGAATGTGGGGATATGGTGCATGGACGGGAGAATAATTGCTGGTTCGTTCCGTTACTGGAACACTGCTGTGAGAAATTAATTGGAGTTTATTGTTTTGTCAACCGAGCATTTTTATCTTGGAGTACAATTCTGTGCAATGTCTCGCTGCTTTCCATTTCCACCACCGGGATATGATAAGAAGCTTAGACCAGAGGAGGGTGACTTATTAAAAGAGGTTTGTTCAATTTCTATTATCATTACGTGGATGTGTTCTATTGTTCTAATAATTCCTACTCGGTACCACATTTATTATCCGGAGACTATTGGTTGTGGATTGTGATGCGTGGACTATTCAAATAATCTTTCTTTCAGATGATACTTAATGGCAATTAATTGAATTCCAAGCGACTAGTGTGATTGTCTTAATATGTCGTGAGACGACATTCTAAAAACTATCGCCTTAATATACCGAAAGAAGACAGTCTAAAAGCACCGCTGAAAAGTAGTGTAAATTTGTTTAAAGGAAATATAAAAGGATCTACTTTTGGTTTTGTTCTAGTTGGTAGTTAGTACAAGATGTGCTGCATAAGTAGAATGCTGACATCTTTAGTTATCTAAGGTGAAATCACTAGAACATGTACAAGTCGGTAACATTTTTTCTTAATTGAATCTTATTTGCAAAGGCTCTTTACTCATATCTGTGGTTTCGGTTGAAGGATCTTGATATACGGAATCTTAACTTGGGGCATGTGTCAATTAATTATCATCTGGGCATGTTGTTTTTGTCCATAAAAGCTATGTTTCTCGGACTCTCGAAAAATGATGCCGCACCCGTGTCGGATCCTTAAAAGCTCTACTTTTGAAGGATCTGACACGCACCATCGTCATTTTTGAAGAGTCCGAGCAACATAGCATAAAAGTCCATGTTTTGGGGAATTAGTGGATTTGTAGGAGAAGATAAATGCAGTGACAGGGCTAATCTAGTTAATTAAGATAGCATGACTCTATTTACTAAGGTTAGAGTTCACGGAGTGATTTGCACCAAGGATGTGGTCTAATCGTCAGTGAAGTGGGTCGAGAACCATGGACTCTTAGGTTCAAATCCCAGCCGAGGCAAAATACACTAGGTTGATTTCTTCCTATTTGTCCAAATTTTAGTGGAAGAGTTACGTGCTGGTGGGAGGTAGTAATTGGTCAAGGTGCGCCCATGCTGGCCCGGCACCACGATTAAACAAAATTAACAAGAAATGAGTTCATGGAGTGATCATTCTATAGTAATTCGAAGCATTATTATCAAGCACTTCATCTTATAGTCTCATAGGTAGGTTGGCATAGGTATTTCTTCAACCCGTGTCCTCCTTTTCCATTTTTGTCTTTTTCCTCATTTGACTTTAATATTGATTTTGTCGCCTCTACAGGAATATGAGAATTTTCAGTTAACTAGTAACTACCTTTTTCCCTTAAAGGTGGTAAGCTGGCATTTAGATCGGTCATGAATTTGTTGTTGGTTGGTGTTTCTTGTATATTTGATGGAACTTTTTTCTCCATTTTGTCAATCTTTTAGTACAGTTACTGATCTTGGATGTATTTTCTTGCAAACATATTATACCCTATATCAGGCAAGAAACATGTGCAAGTTGTGCACCAATTGGGGGGGGGGGGGGGGGGGGCAATGATCTCTCATTTGATTCTGAAATATTTTGCAGTTTGCCGTTGCCTTTTCTGGTTTACATCTGTGCGCCTTTCACCGTTTGGATATGACCTGCACAGGGACATAAAGATAAGAAAGCGTTGCAGTAAAGTTTTTGTTGATGCTTTGCTTCATCTTCTTCTCTGCAAATTGCACATCTCACTATCCGTTATATCTTATGAATTCTTACCCCCAAAAAAAAGTCCATTAGATCTTAAGAGTCTATAATCGAACATTTTAGATTCTCTTTAGTTATCTTTTACGTGTAAGGATGCTCCAGAACAAACTACATCTGTTCTCTTGTTTTCTTTTCCATGTTGGCGCTTGTTAAAATTGTTTGTCAAATTTCAGCCTGGAAGGAAATGTTTTGTGCTTTAAGACATTTTTGGAATTTTGGCTCAAATTTATTCTCATTATGGCTGAAAACATCGTTGTGATATTGCTAACAATAACTATTCCTCAATTCCAAGCTAATTGGGTTAACTATATGAACCCTCACTAGCCGTGTATCTCCATTTGACCCATATCAATCCGATATTTAAAGATTTCAGTTAGTTAATACTGGATGTACTCTATGTTTTCTATTTGTATACAAATCTCTAACAAGACTAAAGGATTCCTAACGAACTAAACCTTAATATTTCACGAGATTATAAGTCTTTACCAACAACTTCCTTCCATGATTTTAGGTCTAGGTTGTCCCAATACCTTTAAAAACCAGGGTTTCACTCCTAAAGGCCGATACATCTGAAAGTTGATGTAAGACATGATTAAACCAGCTCAAGCAACCTTATCTCATTTTATCCTTTATGTGCCACTTGCATGTTCAATAAAACTAATCATTTCTAACATTGTTTAATCAATATATAGTCACTCATCCATCTTAACATTCACCTTTTGTGCGACTCTCATCTTGTGGATATGTTGGACCTTAGAGGCTGAACATTCACTCCCATATCACATTGTAGTTTCTTGTCTTCGACCATTCTGTAGAACTTGTATTTCACTTAAGTAGGGCATTCTCTTATTGCATAATACATTGGTTTGGTAGAGTTACATCCTAACAAGGGTGTTCAATTGAACACACTTTGCCGGAAACTACACTATGTATATAGGTCAAATTTTGTTGCTCATTGGTTGTATAGTTAACGATCAACACCATTGATAGAACAAAGTTATCTAGTGCGGCGGTGAAGGGTGTTCAATTCAGCCTTCAGGTCATAGGACCAGAACTTAGTGTTACAATCTACACTATAATTTTTTGCTTTTCATTTGGTAGGTTAGAAGCTTACACGCTACAACTAAACTATACACATGAATTCTAGATAGCCCATAAGTATGTTCTTTCTCCAACTATAACCTAAAGTTGTAGTTCACTAATAATTTTAAATTACTATAATTTTCTTTGGGACTATTTGTTTTTATACAAGATAAATTGTTTCTCACTTCCAAAATCTCAAAAATAAAGTGAAAAATTAAAATAATAAGGCAACTATGTTGGATTTATGAAAGAACAATTTTATTTTTCTAAGGGTATCATATTCTTCCAATTAAAAAGGGTGATTTTGGTCCTTCAATATTTCGATTTGGGGGTTCCTACTTTTAGAATAGTATAGATATAGGTAAATAAACATCTTAAATAAGGATATGCAATTTGAGATGTTCCGAAAATATTAGCAAAAAGACTAAGTTGAAAAACAACTTTAAGCCCAAAGTTGAAATCGATAATCAGTGTTTTCTCTCTTTGAATGTGTGATTTGTGTTAAGTAAAATTCTCGATTCATTTGGTCATTCATGCAATATTTCAATTTATATAGTAGGTTTTGTGTATTTTAATTATTAAAAGCAACGTATCTGAAAGTAAGATTTCTAGACTGTTTGTAGTTGGTGGAAACAGATTAAGATTGTTCATGGCGGAATCAGCAGGTTGAACAAGATGGTAGTGAACCCATTCATTTGAATTGTTTGTATTTGGGCACCTCAATCCCGATTAATCCTACCTCAGCTTCACTCATTGATGTTGGCTAAACTTGAAGTACATATATTCAATCTTCTAATTATGTTAAAGCGCTTGCTCTCTTGAGGGTTTCTTTATAGTTCTAACCAAATATCATACACCATGAGACCTTATCATGTATATTGTTAGTTAGCTCATCCATAACTAGGATGAACTAATACGAGTTCAATGTTGATCCTGGATGTAACCTACTGTTGTGAGAGACTCCTTTATATCTTATACAATTGTTCTCACACTAGTGATGACTCCTTCGTATATATTTATAAGATTTATATATCTCATATGAATTCCTTTCTTTGCAATACCCACTAAAAAACTTTTGCTAGCACTTTATCATTTCCTTTTTTCTAGTTCAATGAATACCATGTGTAGATCCTTTCTCCCTTCTTTTTAAATTTTCATTAATCTCGTTCGCAAGAATATAGTCTACGTTGTAGATCTACTTAACAACACAACAACAACATACCCAATGTGGATTACACTGGGTATAGTTTTATTGTAGTGGATTTTGTGTTATGAGGTCAACGGTGAGGTTTTTTTTGGTATTGACACTTTTTGTAGCCGACCCAACTTGTTTGGGACTGAGGCATACCCAACTTTTTGTAGTTGTTTTAATTTTGTAGCTGAAATACCGTTATTGTTCATGGAAGACTCTCAAAATGGAGAGTGATTAAGAATTATTTGATTTTAAAATGTTTCCATCATGTGCCGCGCATATTTAAGAAGCAAAACTTTTATATTGCTCTTGGATCCTGCTAATTAAGCTGGAGCCATGGAGAGATGTGATCACCTTTTAAATTGTTTGTTTTGCAGATATCTCGTTCTGCATTTTGTTGTTATAGTTTTACATATGGCCAAGTTTACTCGATGTGAATGTATGCCTCTGTTCAGTGTTTTCTCTTTTCTTACTAATTATCAATGTTCTTTTCACTTACTAATTTAACATTGCGTCTACTCATTGTTTTGTTTGCTATGATGTGAATGTTTAGGTTCTCAACTAGTTGTTGATGTTCTTCCTCTTTAACGATTGGAAACTTTTGTACTTGGGCGTTCTTCAAATAGATCTAGATTTCCACCTGAACTTGAGTTCCTCATTTGTTTTCCAAATTTTGGCACTGTATCAGTTATTTATAATTTTGTGCTAGATTTGTAATTTCTTTTTCCGGATTTTCCTCCTTGCATAAGGATGTTGGCATTAGTTGTACTTGACCTACTTATTAATTTTTTTTTGTACTCGACGTGTTCGGTGTAAACTAACAGTTTCCTTTTCATGTTGTGTAGGAGAAAAGAAAGGAGAAAAAACATAAAAAGGAAAAGAAAGCCAAGGAGAAGAGAGAAGGTAAAGAAAAAAGGGATAAAGACAGAAGTGATGGGAAACACGGAGAAAAGAAAGAGAAAAAGGATAAACACAGGGACAAGGACAGAAAGAAGGACAAGGACAAAAAGAAGGACAAGGACAAGGATAAAGAGAAAAGGAGCATCTCTGAGGAGGCAAGAGTTGCCGTTCCACCTGGGGATTCTAGTGGAAGGAAGCTTCATGAGAGAGATGAACATAAAGATAGACACATTAGCTCAGAGAAAGGGAGAGATGAACATAAAGATAGACACATTGTCTCAGAGAAAGAGAGAGATGAACATAAAGATAGACTCATTAGCTCAGAGAAAACCAAACTCCCCAATCAGTTTCATGTCCAGCATGGAGAGAAGCCGCCCTTTAAGACCAGCCTCTCTGCTGTTGAGGCCGAGGAGTCAAAATTTGTGCAGGAGTTGGGCAGGAGGATCAGAGATGAAGGGAAGGGTGCGCAAAGTCAGTTGGCGGAGAGATTTCCAGTTGAGTGGAAAAGAGATGAAAAGTCAGACGGGGTGGGCATCAAAGTTTTTGCAAATTTGGCTGACAAGGAAAAGAACAAGGAGAAAGGATCTGATATCAATAAGATGGATGCGCAAGCATTCAGGGTTGAACATAAAATTGGAGCTAATGCAATACCTCCCAGCCTTTCTACAATGCCAAAAAGCAATTTTGAAGGAATTCCCCGACCATTGGAAGAAAATGTTGGGAAGAAGAGAGAGGAAAAACAGAAACCTAAGGAAAGACGTGATGACAAACCAAGAGAGAAAAACAAGGATAAAGAAAGGGAAAAGCGGAGTCATGGAAAGCAAAAAGACAAGGAAAAAGAGAAGAAAAAGGAAGAAAAGGCGAAGGATAAAAGTGAACACAAGAAAATTCAGGAAGATAAATCAAAAGACAACAATAAGAATGATGTTGTTGTTCTTAGTAACGATAAGCTTCCAATTGTTTCCAAGGAAAACATTGCTGGTACGGCCACCGAGGGAATTATCAAAAAGAGAAAGAACGTTGAAACTAATGGTTTCCTGCATGGTGAGTTCAAAAAACTATTAACAGCTGCTATTTTCCGTTGTATTGACTTTACCTCATACCCTGTGGATGCCTCAAAGCTATACGAGTTATGTATCTGATTAGATTGCCTTGATAGAGTTCTTGTGATTTTGGGTGTAGTAGTAGTCTGTTAGGGAATTTGTAGCCACCATATATGCTGTACTTCTAATGCAAATTGCTTGAATTAAAACAAGCGTGTTCAGCTCTATTTAACCTTTTGGTTTGGCTGATTAGTGTTGCTTCTTTTCTGTTCTGCTATACAGAGAGTGAAGTCAGGCCTGCTAAATTGCTGCGGCCCTCATCCTCTCAGCAGCCAACACAGAATGGAAAGAAATTGGACACTCACCCAAAAGCAGACTTGTTTTCCTCTATTAAACAGGGAGTTGGCGGAGTTGCTTCTGATGTTAAAGTGGAAAACAAGGAACACAAGGTAAATGGTAGTATAGAAGGTCAGCCATTGTTCAGTGTTAAGGCAAAGGCTTCGTCCATGATTCCTGGTGCTGATCAGATAGCTGAAGCATCTAACAAACCATTGTTCAGTGTTAAGGCAAAGGCTTCTTCCGTGATTCCTGGTGCTGATCAGATTGCTGAAGCATCTAACAAACCTTTGTTCAGTGTTAAGGCAAAGGCTTCTTCCGTGATTCCTGGTGCTGATCAGATTGCTGAAGCATCTAACAAACCTTTGTTCAGTGTTAAGGCAAAGGCTTCTTCCGTGATTCCTGGTGCTGATCAGATTGCTGAAGCATCTAACAAACCATTGTTCAGTGTGAAGGCAAAGGCTTCTTCCGTGATTCCTGGTGCTGATGATATTGCAGAAGCATCTAAAAGACCTCCTCATCCCGATTCCAAGTATTTAAGCCAGATACTCTCAGTTCCTAAGATGGACGATTGGTGTGGATTTGATGACCAGGAATGGTTGTCCAGAAGCAAAAGAACTCCGCCCAAGAGTACTGAAATGTGTCTAGATGAAGTCAATAAGGAACATACTGTATGGTCTGAAGCATTGCAAATAGACTCTGCTGATGTTTGTGCTCTGCCATATGTTATACCTTATTGAATGCTGTTAACATGATCTGACACAATGATGTCCAAGGACGACACTCTTTCAGCGTTGCAGCACCGAGCATCTGGCTTCTGGAGGCCCATACTCTGGTGGTTGTGATGGTCTCAGCTTGTTCTGGAATTGTTTCAAGATCTTGATCAAGGCGTCTTCCTATTCCTATGAATTCCATTGGACCCATAAACGATACAGTGGAAGACCTCCGTTGAGACCGTCCAATAACAATAGGTTGATTGTTGCGCTCCTATCTTCCCAAAGGAAAAAAATATCTCCGAGAGTTATCAATCACCGCGGCTGTCTGTACCTTGCATTAGCTTAGATGGAGGGATGAGGGCGACTTACTGGCATATATTTTGATATATCCCCTAGGTGGATCGGATCGAAAAGGGACAGTGTGTCTAGGAAGATGCATAAGCTTGTGCAAGTTTGTTCTATTTGCTTAAAAAAGCTTGGGATGCTCTTTCTAATTGAGTGTAAAAGAACTAGCTTTTGTGGTCTTTATAACTCCACAGTTTTGTTTTGTAACATAGTATTACTATAGTCTATATAGTTGTAAGATAGAAGGGGATAAAAAGGACAAACAAAAGGTTTTAAAAAGAAATGGGGGTAGTAGTTGCATTCATTTGATTCACTGAGATATAAAAAGTACACTGAAAGTAGGCCCTTTCTTATTTAGGGGTTTTCTTTTACATATTTAAAATTAGTTCTTGAAACACTTAAATATCTTAGTTTTGAAATCTCAATATATATTCTTGGGACAATTTCTTCAAGCATATTTTGTTACATGATTGGATAATAACTTTTTGCCACATAATGGGTGTGTTTGGTTGTGGAGGAAAATATTTTCAAGAAAATGTTTTCCAATTTTTTTTATGTTTAAGTTTGTCAAAATATTTTTTCGATAGGAAGACGAGTCCTTTAAAAATGAGGAAAATGATTAGGAGTAGCGAAAATATACTTTCAATTTTTGTCTTTTCACCTCTTGATCATCCCACCTTCCCGTCACCACCAATTTCTCGTTCCCCGCCTCATTTCACTCGCATAGTGTTTTTCTAGATTATATATAAATATTCTTGGGATAAACTTTTTTTTTTTTTGCTTATCTGTCGAACACTAAAAAATATGTTAGAAATTCACCTATTTTTCAAAAGAACATTTTCCATCATTCAAAACACATCCTATAGTGTAGCAACACTGATTTACTTAGAGAATATTAAGAAAGATACCTTGTAATTGGATGGTAATAATCACGTTAGGAATTCAAGAACTTGATAAAGAAAAAAATCAAGAAACGATCGAAAGCTAAAACAAATCGTGAAGAAATGAGAATAAATTGAAAATAACGATAGAATGAATTTAAAAAATTGATTTTGAATTTAAAAACAGATCAAAAAGTTCAAGAAAGATTGGAGAATTTCAAGATAGTCTAATTCTTAAAATCAACTCCTCATAATAACAATTAGAGTAAAAAAAAAATTAGTCATCTTTGATAGAGAACAATAATAAGCCAAAACTTATCATTGTTCTTGAATACTTAGAAATAATTTAAGATATGAAGAAAAAGAGAAGAAGAGGAGATCATCTTACCTCCTATAAGTTTCGAGTCGAAAGTTAAAAGATAAATTCATAATTATTACCTACAAAGGTATAAAAAAGAAAATCTCTCAAGTTTATTAATAATCTGAATAATCTCAAAAAAAAAAAAAAAAAAAGAGAGAGAGAGAACACCCCCATATAGTGCTAAGGGGGTCATAAAATCTAGCCTAAAAATCTACTCAAATAAAGTTTCTAAGAGAAAAGGCAAAACTAGGAAGTCAATCCAAGACAATCTTGGAAAACAATTTCAACTACCTTAGTAAAAAGGAAAAAAAGAAATAAATTCTAACTATCTAGGAAAGCAAATAAGCATAGTCCTAACAAATTAGGATTACAAAAAAAAATCAATTTAGGCAAAGATCTTGAAACTCTTAAATTGACTTTGAAGATGGAAAAGATTCAAATTTGGGCAGCAAGAAAGGACTTTTTTCGAGAGCTTGTTTGGATTGACTTATTTTAGTTGTTTTTAAGTTAAAATAAATTGTAAGCATTTTTATAGTGTTTGCGTAAGATGAAAAATGCTTTTAAGCACTTATTTTTAAGTCAAAATAATAATAAAATTTAAAAATCATAAGTTAAATTTCTAATTTATGATTTTGTCTTATAAGCCATAGCCCATAAAGGTATGAACCCATCCAAACGGGCTCTAAGTCTGTTTTGGGCCAGGAAATTACATGGATTGTCCTCAAAAGTGAGTGGTCTTCAATTTTTGCTCCCTATAAGAAAAGTCTTTAAAAAATATCTTTCTTCCTTTTTATGTATAGAACAAATACATTTTTGCCCCTCTACACCACAACTCTCCATGTTCATTTGTCTCTCAACTTTTAATTTTTATTTTTCCTTTTTCTTTTATCTTTTTTTTTCTCAATTTTTTTAATTTTCGTTTTCTTTTTTCTCAACCTTTTTTTTTCTTTTTTCAACCTTTTTTTTTTTCTCTCAACTTTTTTTTTTTCTTTTTTTTTCTCAACCTTTATTTTTTTAATTCTTTTTTTTTCTCTTTTTTCTTTTTTTCCTCAACTTTTATTTTTTTTTTTTCTTTTTTTCTCAACTCCTCTTTTTTTCTTTTTTTTAATCTTTATTTTTTCCTTTTCCCTTTTTTTCTTTTTTTTTTCTTTTTTCGTAACCTCTATTATTTTTTGCTAATGAACAAAAAATTGGATAATCCGCAAAGATAATCTTTTTTCTTTGAAATCGAAATAAACTTAAGGGCGTGCTTTGTTGTTTGGAAGTCCTTTGGAACAAGTCTTGCCTCTAAGACAAATGTTATAGAACATCTCATAAATCAAGACACAATGAGGTAGTCTCAAGTCTTGCTCGTGGGGCATAATTTGTTGTTTGAAAATTCTTGAGCTAAGTCTTGCATCTAAGGCAAGAGTTATAGCATCTCATAAATTAAGATACAATGAAGAAGTGTTAAGTCTTGCTCATGGGGCATAACTTATTTTTTGGGAGGCTCTTGGGCTAAGTCTTGCCTCTAAGTAAATGTTATAGAGCATCTCATGATCAAGACACAATGTGCTAGTGTTAACTCTTGCCAATGATGCGTAACTTGTTGTTTGAAAGTCTTTGAGCTAAGTCTTGCCTCTAAGGCAAGAGTTATAAAGCATCGCATAAATCAAGACACAATGTGGTAGTGTCAACTCTTGCCCATGGGGTGTAACTTGTTATTTGGAAGTCCTTGGGCTAAGTCTTGCCTCTTAGGCAAGCGTTATAGAGCATCTCATAAATCAAACACAATGTGGTAGTGTCAACTCTTGCCCATGGGGCGTAACTTGTTGTTTGAAAGTCCTTGGGCTAAGTCTTGTCTCTAAGGCAAGAGTTATAAAATGTCTCATAAATCAAGACATAATGAGGTAGTGTCAAGTCTTGCTCGTGGGGCATAACTTGTTGTTTGAAAATCCTTGAGCTAAGTCTTGCCTCTAAGGCAAGAGTTATAGAGTATCTCATAAATTATGACACAATGAAGTAGTGTGAACTCTTTCGCATGGAGCGTAACTTGTATTTTTTGAGAGGTCCTTGGGCTAAGTCTTGCCTCTAAAGCAAAAGTTATAGAACATCTCATAAAAAAATAAAGGTCGAAAAAAATGATTAAAAAAAAGAGAAAAGAAAAATTAAAAATCAAAGAAAAAATAAAAAAAATAGAAGTTGAGAGGAAAAAATAAAAATTGAGAAAAAAAGAAAAAAACGAAGAAAAAAAGACAAAACAAAAAATAAACGAAAAAATAAAGGTTGAGAAAAAAAAAGGGGGGGAAAAAGAATTGAGAGGAGAAAAGGAAAAAAAATAAAGATTGAGAAAAAAGAAAAAACGTAGAAGAAAGAATAAAACAAAAAATAAAATAAAAATAAAGGTTGAGAAAAAAAGAAAAAAAGAAAAAATAAAATAAAAATAATAAAATAATAATAATAAAAAAGAGAAAAAAATAAAATATAAAAGTTGAGAGGCAAATGAGCATTGAGAATTGTTTAAAATATTTGAGGTATAGAGGGGCAAAAAGGTAGTTGTTCTATACATAAAAACAAGGAATACTATTTTTGTAAGACCTTTATTATGAAGGGCAAAAATACAAAATCAGTCCTTTTGAGGGGCATTTGTGTAGTTGTCCCGTTTTGGACACCTCCTTGCACCAAAAGCTTTCTTGGAGCCCAACTCAATCCATTTAGAAGCTCATTATTGTTAATTTAGAATTTCTTGGCTTGACTTGAATTTAGACGGGTTATTCGCAGGAATACCCCTATTTTGGGGCGGTCTTTAATTTTTGTTCTTCAACATTTTAAGTAATAAAAATACGGACAAAAATTACCCCTAGTATTTTAAAAAAATTGCAAGGCAAAGAAAAATTCGCTAGACACAGGTTATGCCCTATAAGACATAAGTTCAGTTTTAGAACATTATACCTTAAGAAGTGCATACAATGAACTTATGCCTTATAGAGAATAACCTTTGCCTTGCGAATTTTTTTTGCCTTAGACATAACTTGTGTCTTGGAGCATAAGTACAATAATATAAACTCCTTAAGACATAAAGTTCTAAAACTAAACTTATGCCTTTAGGACTGAAATTATATATAAAGACAAAGAAATCTTTTTATCTTATCGTTAGGTTGATTTAATTTTGATGGTACAAAAAAGACTATGCTTTGTCAGTCCACATAAGTTAAACTCGTTGGTTTATATAAATTTTGATAATATAAAGAAGAAGAATATTTAATTTGTTATCATATGTTAGTCAGTAGTTGGAAGTTGTTTTAGTATTAGTCTATTCATGTAATCTTTGGCTTGGTGATAGTTTAGAGCACCGTGTCTGTCGTAGTACTAACTTATTCATGTAGTCTTTGGCTTTTGGTATCTACTATCATCCGAGGTTTACTATGTTTAGCTGATCGCACTTTGTTATTGATGTTATGGTTCCTTGCATTGCATATATGCTCCGCTGCTTTCTTATTGGTTGTCATATTTTTTTTCAGTGCCAATTTTTCTTTCCATTACTACGTATTTTGATTTGCTTCACTTAAGCCAAGAATCTTTCGAAAACGGCATCTCTACCTTCGAGAGATAAAGGTAAAGTCTAAGTACTATCCTTCCCAAATTTCACTTTGTGAAATTTCTGGTATATTGTCATAATTGTTGTTGTGGAAAAAAAGAAGAACATCAAAAGTAAAGTTATTAAAAATGTGAAACACCATAGATGCTCTAAGATTACTCCATAATAGATCCATTGTATTTTTAACACCATAAAAATTACCAATATGTTATGGTGGGACAGTTGAATTCTCTACTTTTAATCAAAGATTTTGAGTTTGAGCTTTGAATATATAAAAATACTCTCCCAAAAATGAGCCTTGCAAGTGCAATTTGTAAAATTAGATTAACAGAGCTCCAATATAAGTACCGAACATTATACAAAAATCAAAAGAAAAAAACCCATGAAAACTCATAGCCTTAAATCACTTTCCTTATTAGACTTGTGGCCAATTTTTATTGGTTGTCATGATTTATGTCCAATGGACAACAAAAAGTCCAAAAGGTGGTTTGGAAGTATATTGAAGTAATGGAAATGTTAATGAAAAAGTGAATAAAATTGCACCAAAGTCAAAGCTTCTAGAGGGAAGAGAGAGAAATTCAGCAGTTTGTACCTGAAACACAATTTTTTTTGAGTTGAGAATTTATAAAAAATAATTTTTCTACTCCATGAAGATAGAGATAAGGGTGTAAACATATAATACTCGACTTTATTTTAAACTTCACTTATAAAATTACACTTAATATATTGTTATTGACGTTATTGTTGATGACCTCATAATTGCAATTTCTTTGATATTAGTTGATTAGTCTCATGCACGATAGATATGAGTTTCATCCACACTATTTCTAGTTAAATAAATTGTGTATGGTATTTCGATTCGGAGATTTCTTTGTTGGTTTAAAACATTTTTTCCCTTCATTTATTAAAAAAATATGTTTTATTGAGCTTATAAAGAGCTAGTATGAAAAATGATTTAATTGAAAGACAAAATTAATGAATTTTTCGACGCATCTTAGATACACGTGAGGCCTAAATTAAGTTATGATTCTCTCATCGAATCTTTGTTGTTTTTTACTTCTAATTTATACTAGAAGAGTCTGTACAATTTTAACCCTAATAAATGTTTGTTGATTCTATCATTTGACTGTTAATTTATACTAAAAAAATCTATTGGTCCTGAAGAATTTATTTATACCAGGCAAAATATCCTCAAGCTTTAAAATTTCCAAGTTTACTGAGCCCTATATATAGGAATTTTCTTTTAAAATTTTTTTCTTCATTTTTTAAAATTATGAAATAGATTTATTTTTTTGGGGGGTACAAATAGAAATTCTCTTTTATGCTAACAAGTAACAATCACTTATCAATTGTCATGTGGCCCTCAGTTAGACAAATAAACACAAAAGGTCCCCTCATAACATGATCACAATCTTGAAGTTTCTTATTCCTTCATCCAATTTCAGAATAAGAAAGGTCCATAAAGATTGGTTGAAAATATTTAAGAAAAATAAAAATAATATCAAGATTTTAACAAGTGTACAGTAATCTATTGATAGGAATGACAATAGAGTGGGACGGATGAAGCGTTGCCTTGCCACAACTTCAACCTGCTTTGTCCTATTCCGTTTAACAATTTTTCTATTTTTTCTCCCTGCCTTATCCTATTTAGTTATGTCCTGTCCCGCCCCTTTTTTTATATGTTACATGATCGTTTGGTTTGCTGATTAAATTATTTTAAGATTATAATTTTGGAGTTATAATTTTTGAATTAATTTAATCTATTTGGGAGGTGGAATAAAGTTATATCACGTTAAATGTGTATGTTACTTGGCATGTCCTCCCGTTTAAGCGTTGCCCTGCCCTACCTCATTAAGGGTTTGTCCTGCCTCGCCCTGCCCTAAGCGTTGCCCTGCCCTACTTCATTAAGGGTTTGTCCTGCCTCGCCCTGCCCTAAGCGTTGCCCTGCCCTACCTCATTAAGGGTTTGTCCTGCCTCGTCCTGCCTCGTCCTGCCCTAATTGCTGTCCCTATCCATTCCAACTAGAAAAAATATCACAGGACAAATTGCAGAGAGCAACATATTTTTTGGTTCTCTTTCATGTGGGGTGTCTCTTTCTTGGGTGATTACAATAGGAAGATATTAGAAATCAAAATAGCTCAAGTGCCACATACTGTAATTGTGGTCTTTATTTACTGAATAACAATATGACTAATAACTAAACACCAGACTGAGTCATACAAGAGATAATGAAAATGACTTCAAGAATTGACATCTTCTATTGGTACTTCTTTTTTTTTTTTTACCCGGAGTACCTGCTATCTTCCATCAGTATAAGTATCGGATAATTTTGTTCACCAAGATTTGGACAAATGAGAAGAAATCACTTGAGATTTTTGCCAAACGCTAGAATTTGAACCAGAAATCTCACGATCCTCGATCATTTCATTGACCACTAAGCCACATCCTTGAATGCAGAAGATGCTATTGTTACCTTTTGCTCAAGCAGTGTTCCAAATTTCAAGTGTCATATGATAGGCCTTATCAAAAGGTGACTCCACCACTGTGTTCTCTCTCTCTCTCTCTCTCTACAGGGTTTATTTTTGGGTGGGAGGGGGTTGGAGAAAGACAGGAACATGGGGAAGCAAAACCAAAAAAAAAGGCATCAGAACCTTTCACCCAATTTTGACCAGAATCAGAAGAAAATTTCATTTTCTCTTTTCTGGCAAATGATATTAGGCATATAGCCAAACAACAATGAAAGCCACCAAACTTGCTTAAAAATACTATAAAACACCATCTTTTCTGAAAGTAACATGGTACCAGAAACTGGAGTATATTACTGGAAATGAGATGATTCTTGATTCATATACTCTATGTACAATATGGACTGCCTATAAGGTGATTCATATACGGTTAGCACTATCGGAGAACTAAAAGAAAACGAGAGGAAAGGATCCCCGTATATACAAAATAATATATAAAATATATTAGTTATTATCGATTAGGATGATGCTTCATTTCTTTGCTTGCGCATCCGTGCTCCCCAAGACATACTGTTACTGGATTCCTTGTGCATGCTTCTTCTCTTGAGCTCTGATACCTGAGACTGCCAACGATTTTTCCACTCACCTTTCTCCTCCATTGACTAAAGCATAAGAAAAAACCCGAATTAGCAAGAGGATAATAACAAGAATTCAAGAATGAAAGACGTGGCTAGAGCATACAAGCAAAGAAAATCAACAATCACATGAATGTCAAAGAAACAGAGCGGTTGTCTAAGAAAAATCTTATGTCCTTGTGATGCACATAGGAATGACGAGTATCGGATCATTTAAGCATTGGTGAACAAAACAACATCATATGTTAAAATCCTGGAGCCAACCAAGATTACAAGCGAAGTAGCTTTGAGTTACAGGAAAGTCGAAAATGCAGGAAAGTAGTAAAAAAATGGCAAAGATTGGAAGACCGCGTTATGTACTTCAAGTTAATGTTGTCATCAGTTACATGCTTATGAATAGTTAAAAAGACAGTGGAAACGCCAAAGATTACAAGTGTCAACAGTGCAAGGAAACACCATCATCAAACACCACAGCATATATGAGAAAGACCAATAACTAAACCATCTGTTGTAAATGCAAGTAGTTTCTGCCTAATGCTAAAGCGGATGCCTCAATAAAGTTTTTTTTGGTTATATTATGCACTCATCCGACCAAATGGGGAACCCACCTAAGTTGACTCCGAGCACGATCATTTAAAGACTTGTCAGGCATCTAGATACCACAATTTAAAGACAAGTATTCCAGACAACTTTCCGAAAAATATTCCACTAATCTTTTTTTTGAACATTGGTAAGTTAAAAACAATATTCCACTAATCTTTAAACTCTTTCTTTTTTTGAACTCAACAGTTAGCCAAATATACTAAGATTCTACTTTCTTGAAACATGTAGGCAAATTCTTATCTTCAGCATATAAGCCTTTATGATGTGGATAACAAGTATGAATCCCAGTAGAGGCGACACCACTAGGTGATCTCTCCAGCAGAATCTCAACAGAGGTAACACTAGTGATCCCATCTGCCTAAGTGGTCGCGGAGAGAGAGTAGCACACACTCAGTTGATTAATCGAGGTGCATGCAAACTGCTCGGACACCACCGTTATAAAAAGAATCCAAAATGGAACAGATAAATAAAAACTACATGCTAGTCCTCACTAGATGGATCTTCAGATTTGCATACTCTACTATTGCCTACTCCAATCAAAAGGTTTTTTTCATTGACCTTTGTGCAAATATGAAATAACCCTTAATTTTTTTCAACTATGAGCAATTGTATTTCAGCATACAATAACCCAATCATGCCTAACCAGACCAAATTATAAATGAAGAACTGGAGTTAGATTTCTCTGATGGTCACTCAACTGATAGTTATTATCTGAGAAAAACACTCTTTTCCTTGATTTCAAATTTTTTTCACCAAAGAAAGTGACTTTCTGAGCAAATAGATGGCATCTACTATTAGATGTTATCTCAGAAAAAGTGACTTTCTGAGATAATAACTAACACTAGATGGTCCCTCAAGTAATAATTGTCTCAAAAAGTCACCCATTTTCTTGATTTCAAAATTTTCCAACAAAAAAGTGACTTCTTAAGATAATAACTAATAGTTGAGTGACCCGAGAGAAATCAACTCTCTAGAATTGCACACAGTAAAACATAGAAAAGTAAGGGGGCGTTTGGCCATGGAGATCTTTTACTTTTTTCCGGAGTAACACCTTTGGCCATAAAACTCCAGAATTCAACTTCAACTTGAAGTTAAACTCAGGAATCTTCAGGAATTTGAAAACCACCAAAAAGTTATTTTCACTTCAAATTACTCCCAAAAATTCAATAAGCTCCCGTATGTTTCTACGACCAAACACAACTTAAAGTTGAATTATGGAGTTTTCCGAAATTTGAAAAATACCAAAAAGTTGTTTTCACTTTTTCCACTATAAATTACTCACAAAAATTCAAAAAGAACTCCAATTTTGTATTCAAGACCAAAAACAACTTGAAGTTAAACTCCAAAATTTTCAGGAATTTAAAACACCGGAAAACTGTTTTCACTTTTTTCACTGCAAACTACTCCAAAAAAAAAAAAGAGAGAGAGAAAAACAACCCCAATTCGTATTCATCACCAAACACAACTCCAATTTTCAAATACCATTTTTCACTTTGAAAACATAAACTACTTTTTTTCAAATACTCTCAATTTTCATGGCCAAACACCCCCTTAAAAATTACCCTCAAAACTAGGCATTTTTCATGCAATTAAACAAAAAAACACATCCTTTAACTCACAAAAGCAACAAAGTTAAATTTATCATATATGGAGGACCAATTGAGCAAAACTTTCAAAAGAAAAAAAAAGTGAATGGTTAAAAACACATCAAAAGTATCACGATTTTTTAAGTTTCGTACCTCAACTATCACACGTATGTGAGTTTTTTAACTGAATTTTTACCTAACTATTTATCAAAACACACTTCAACTATCAATTGTTCAGAAAACTTGAACTGATAGTTCATATATGAAACTTAAAAAACTGAGATATTTTAGGCATGTTTTTGATCATTAACTCGAAAAAAAAAGTGAAGGGTTCAAAACACACCTAAAAATATACTCCTAGTGTTTTGAATTTCATATCACTATCACGTGTGCGAATTTCTTAGCTGAACTATTACCGAGTTTTTAACAAAACACACCTCAACTATCAATTGTACAACTGATAGTTCAGATATGAAACTCGAAAAATCGAGATATTTTACGCGTGTTTTTTTATCATTAACTCGAAAAAAAAAGTGAAAGGTTTAAAACACACCTAAAACATAGTTTTTTGAATTCCATGCTTGAACTATCACGTGTGTGATTTTCCTAGCTGAACTGTTAAAGACTATTTATCAAAACACACCTCAACTATCAATTATACTGATAGTTCAGATATGAAACTCAAAAAAACAGAGATATTTTAGGCAAAAGTGAAAGGTTCAAAACACACCTAAAAATATACTAGTGTTTTGAATTTCATACCAACTATCAGGTGTGCGAGTTTCCTAGTTGAACTTTCACCAATTATTTAATAAAACACACCTCAACTATCAATTGTTTAGAAAACTCATACAACTATAGTTTAGATATGAAACTCGAAAAACGACATATTTTAGGCCTCGAAAAAAAAAACATACCTCATCATTTTGGTAACGCCTACGAGCAGAGAAAGCAAAGTGAATTCCTTTAGCCATATCTCTATCATACATAGCTCTCATTCCAGGATCCGATAACGTTTCATAAGCTTCCTGTACCCGAATAAATCTCCGGGTATACTCTTCGACCCGATCCGGTGGTGAAACATCCGGGTGGTACTTTCGTGCTAATTGCTTGTACGCTTGCTTGATTTCCAATAATGACCCTGTTTCCGGTATACCTAGCAGGTCGTAAAAGCTCTTGTTCGCGTTATCGGCGTATGAAACGACGTCGTTTAGGTTAGATTTAGCTTTGAGTGATCCGAATTTGATCTTTGAAGGGTATTTTGGGAAGAAAAGATGGGGATTTGGGGTTGGGTGGGTGGGGAAAAGGGGGGAGGGTGGGTGGGTTCTAGGGATTAAGCCATGGGAGTTGCAGCACATTTTGGCTAAATTTTTTGGAAGTGTGTTTTTCTTGATTCTGCTCCACCGTATTATATATGGAGAAGCAAAAGGGCAGTATTGTCATTTTTGAATATGAAAAGGATTGTTTTTAACTTTAGGTGGCGATAAGGCGAATGAGCAGGTCGAGTTAAATTTGAGCGAATTAAGATGGATTGAGTTAATAAATGGACGAAATTATTGATTTGATCAAAAGTTATAAAATGGAGAAGCAAATGGGGAGTGT
Organism: Jaltomata sinuosa; assembly: GCA_003996215.1. NCBI lineage: Eukaryota > Viridiplantae > Streptophyta > Magnoliopsida > Solanales > Solanaceae > Jaltomata > Jaltomata sinuosa. The sequence continues at coordinate 108,853 of QJPP01003125.1, read as the reverse complement.
TGTCATTTTGAATATGAAAAAGATTGTTTAACTTTAGGTAGCGAATAGACGAGTCGAGCTGAATTTGAGCGAATTATAATGGATTAAGTTAATAAATAGATGGGTTGTTGATCTGATCAAAAAGTTATAGAATAAAGAAGCAAAAGGACAGTGTTGTCATTTTGAATATGGAAAAGTTTGTTTAACTTTAGGTGGCGAATGAACGAATCGAGTTGAATTTGAGCGAATTAAGATGGATTGAGTTCAGTAAATAGACGGGTTATTAGTTTGATTGAAAGTTACTTGATGTAATAAATTTTGCTTTCCCATTTACTGACCATGCAGTGCTACACTAGATTGACACTGATACCCTAATTGGTACATATACAATATGAAGATCTTGGATATAGAATGGAGAAGCAAAAGGACAGTATTGTCATTTTGAATATGAAAAGGATGGTTTAACTTTAGGTGACGAATACACGAGTTGAGCTAAATTTGTATGAATTAAAATAATTAAATTAATAAATAGACGAATTATTGATATGATCAAAAAAGTTACTTAATGTGAGAAGTTGTCCTTTCGTTATTGACTGACCATCTTATTAGTAGTGCTACATTAGATTGACACCTATACCTAAATGGTACCTATACTATATTTTTTCACCTTTGTGTTGAAATTGATTGAATTGAAATGAACTAAAATCTCTGTTCAACCTTTACTAAATTTTAATTGTTATATTTATTTTTTTAATAAATTATTATTATTTTTAAAGCTATTATTTTATGTTATTATGACTATATATAACATATCAAATAAAAAAGAAAAAATTATATAAATAAGCCACATTAAAATAGGAATTGCTAATTTTTAGTAGAAAATTGATTATATCAAATATAGTCAAATATTTATTACTGTAATAACAGACCCCTATTAAAAAACTTTAAGATTCTACCCATAAAATTAAAAATGGAACAAGATTTCTATCCCTAAAATCTCGCCCAACTAATAAGCTGTTGCATATTTTTCGCTAGATTTTTTTTTTACATTCAATTTTTAATATTATGCATATTATTTTAATAAATTATCAGTATAATCCCCATATATATATATATATATATATATATATATATATATATTTGATTTATATATTATATTTATGTATAATATATTTTATATTGCATTTCAAATAATAGCGTATATTTACCATTGTATAATAATTTAAAAATTGACCTATTATTGTTATTATTATTATAAAAAGTATTAACATGATATAAAATAGTCATATTATAATATATTTAAAATATATTATGGTATTTTCTAAAAAGCTGTCAACATAAAAAAATAAAATAAAAAATAAAAAAAGTTGAAGAGAAAAAATAAAAAAATACGAGGGAGAGAGCAAAAAGGGCAAGTGCAATAAAAGTGTATTGATGGAATAAATTCTCTAATTAATGGAGGGGTTATAAATTTTTAAATGAAATTTATTATTATATATTTTTTTAAATGATATATTTATTATTATATTTTTTTAAAATGATATATATATTATAACACGTGCTATATTTCTCATTAATTAAAATAAAGAATATATTTATTTATTTTGTTAATTAAATATTCTCTCTAATTGATTATATGAGAGATAATTCAGATTAATAAATATCCACTCTAATTTAGTACAGTTTTATCTCAGTATTAATTTTTTTAATAAATTATAGGAGAGAGAATGTATATCATTATTATCCCTAATTATGTGCAATGAATTTATATAAATATTTTATTTATAATTAAGAGATTTATGTATATGCTAAAAATGCAATAAAATATGTTATTTATGAAAGGATACAACAGTTATGTTATTTTCATAATTAATTATATATGATATGCTCTCTCATGTAAATTTCTCAATAAAAAAATATTTTATTAAAATTTCTTGTGAATCAATTTGAATTAGATATGATAAGCTGAGTTAATAAATAAACGAATTAATAATCAGCCTAAACTTGAATAAATTAGACGAATTATGATTTTATGAGCTATTTTTATCATCTCTAAATTTAATTATAAGAGTGTATTCTCTATGAAGAAAAATATTTTTCAACAAAATAAGTGTGTTTCTTGTTTGTTTATATTCAATATATAAATAAATAAATAAAATTAAAAATATTTATATAATTTAGACAAATTCAGATAATCAATTAATGGCTCAACCAAATTTGACTTTAGAAATTTCAAAGATAAGTCGGTAAAGGAGAAGCTTCTTGGAAGGTTGGAACAATCTTCTAGAAGTTTTTTTTTTTTCTTTTTTATAAATTAGAAATTTCAAAAGGCCTAGCACACAGATTGAAATTCAACCTATGAGCCCCACATATTTTTATCATTCTTTCACATAAATATCAAATTCTTTACTAGAAAAAGTGTACCTAATTTATACTTTGAGCAGTGACGGAGGCAGAAATTTAATAACGGATACATAAAATTAAATATATATTTATATTTTGTTTATTTAAAAAATTGACATATTTTAACTTAATACAGAATTTAAGAAAATAAAAGAGACTTTTATATCTTGTGGTTTTTAAATTAAAGGTACGTCAAATGTACCAAAATGTCTTTTAATCTTGTGATTTTAAACATGACATATGTAAAGTTGAAATTAAAGAGTTGCTAAAAAGGAAAGAGTCATTCTTTTTTAAACGAACTAAAAAAAAAGTAGATCATTCTTTTTAAAATGAAAGGAGTAATATTTAAATTTTGTACACAATATAATTTTCAAGTAAAAAATATATATCGGACCACCCTTCATCTAAGCTGACTCCGCCCATGAGCTTAGGAGATTTTTGTAAAAGAAAGTCAGGATTTGACCCTTTGACTTGGGTGGTTATCGATTAGTTCGATCCTGATTTTATATTATCAGTTTGATTTATTAATTTTTGATTTGTAAATATATTAAAATAATAAATAAATTAATAAAATATTTATTATTATTTTTTGTTTAATCTGGTTAGTAATTCTTAACAGTTTAATTTTTTATTTAATTAATAAAAAATACTCCTCTATTTTTTTTTCTTTTTCATAATATAAATTGATACATTCACTGAATTCTAACGAAGCATGCTTTCTTCATTATTTTCATTTATCTTCTTTAATATATATATATATATTGACAATGTGATGTGATACCCCTTTATAATAGCTATCATTCATATTTACTTTATATGTTTATATTTACTTGTCTAGTTTTGAAAAATTAAGAGATAATCTATCATTTAATTTTAATTTATCCTTATTATTAATTGTAGTAATTTCTCCAATGTATTTCTCAAAATATTAAATTTATTATATTCAAAGAATAATATAGTAAAATTATTTTTTTATTTATTATTTCTTAAAGGGTGTACCAAGTCAAACGTGAACAAAAAAAACATCTTTTTTCTGCTTTTTCTATTACTTTTTAATTGTCTTTATGATCACATTAAATGGCTCAATAATTAATACTCCACTTCTGACATTTATCAGCCTATTACACTTTATTAGGTCAAGAAATTAATATCCAACTTTTCTATTTGCTTTCTCCTGCTTTATATATTTCTCTTACGTTGAAATTAATATTCAATCTTGCTATATCTTTTCTATTTTTTGGTTTTTTTACCCATTCATTATAATTTTCCCTCTTTCTTGTTTATTTATTTACTTATGTGTTATATTAATTACACATTACTCTTCCTTAACAATTTTTTTAAAGAAACTGAAAACAGTATTCATGATTTTTAAACTTTTTTTCTAAAAAAATATTTTCTCTAATTGTAAAATGTCAAAACACTAAATATTTAAGTTCTTTTTCATTCACCTATTTAAGTCTTTATAAAAGTAACTATCCCATTAATTAGATTTATTTGGAGCATTATTTCAATACTAGATACAAAATCCCGTACTACACACGGGCTCAATATTAATACTCAAAAATTATAAGACATGCCTAATTTAGATATGCATACATTATTATTTTATTTAGATCAATTAATTTTTTAGATATGCATACATTATTTTATTTAGATCAATGAAATTCATATAAGAATATACACAAAAATTATGTGCTAGCACGGGCTCAATATATATTACATAGTTTAAATTCACTAAATTTATTATACATTTTTTTAATTGTTGTGATTTATAATACCTTTATGTCATTTTTATCCTTTTATGTGGCACTAATACAATTTCGAGAGTCAACAAAAATTTTATATTGTGATTTATAATATCTTTTACGTAATTATCAAATACATAACATAGTATTTTGATTAGATATATAATATATTAAAATGAAAAGTAAGATAAATAAATTAAAACGAATAAAATATTAAATTTTTCGAAGCGGGACTTTTCAAGCAGGCAGCTCAAATAGACATGTTGTCCCAGAGGTGCCTGCTTGAAGTGAGCTGCCAACCTCTCTTATATATATGTACAATACCTAACTTGTTGAGTATTATGGAGAAATAAAATGTCACATACACTTTTAATTGTAATAAACTCAATAATTAAAGGGTTATAAAGTTGAAAAGTTGTGAATTATAAAGTAGGTTATATAATTACTTGTAGAGTTGTAGTGTATTGAGTCATCACCTATATATTGCATTCATGAAATTCCTCAAGATGCAATAATGAAAGATTAGGAAAGGGAGAGATATCAAGTAATTCGTTATTAAATACTTATCACATTTTTAGTCTGCACGTCATCTCTAAAGAGAAAATATTAATTAGAGGGTAATTTAACTAAATTACTCTTATTTATTACTTCTATCTTTTGCACTATACTTTCTCCGAATCACTTTACTTATCACATTTTTAGTTTACACGTTTCTTGAGAAAAATATTAACTAGAGTGTAATTTGACTAAACTATCCTTATTTGTTACTACTCCTCAGTATTTAATATTTATCTCTTATGCACTATATTAATATCTCTATATATTTATGACTAAGAGTAAATGTGAAAACAAACAACTAATTGTATCTTGATTTTTTAATATGACAATTATTTTAGACCATCTATTTTCAGTAAGGACGACAAGTAAAGCGGTTCAACGAGAGTATTAATATCTCTCCATAGTTATGAATAGAGGTAAATATGGAAACAAATAACTAATTATGTCTTGGTTTTCTAAAATGACAAAAATTACACAACAACAACATACCCAGTAAAATAATAAATATTATGAATCATTTATTTTTATTAAGGATGACAAATATTTAGGAACCGAAAAAGTATAAGGAGAACATAAATTTTTATTGATTCTTCACTCAAATATCAAATTCTTTACTATAAAAAGTATATAGGAGTACTTGATTTACACATTACATGTTTCATCTTTACTACTACGTACATTGAAGTTTGAGGAGATTTTAGGAAGGAAAAGTTATTCACTCTTTAACTTACATGTTTATCGATTAGTTTGATTCAATTTTATATATTATCAATTTAATATATTAATTTACAGTTTGTAAATATTTTAAATTAATAATTAAAATTAATAATATATTTATTATTGATTTTTTATTAATCGATTAGTTATTCTTAATGATTTGACAATTTAACTGATAAAAAATGCTTCTCTAATTTTTTTCCTTTTCATAATATTAATTGATACGTTCACTCAATTCTAACTAACCATCCTTTTCATAATTTTCCCTTTTCATATGGATTATTGTGCATTTACTTGAAAAAGTAGTCTGCACTCCAATGAAGTGTTCTAGCAATCACGATTTGTTTCATTGATCGTCGGAAATTCTCACAAAGCATATGAACTTTCTTTACTCACAGTCTAGATATTCTTTAGGAATGCAGAACGTTTCACTCACCCTAATCGTCATCTTATGTGAAAAAACTTTATTTTTCTAGACTCATAATAATGTATTTAATTATAAGGGTTAGAGTTAAGGAGAAGGACAAACTAATGAGCTAACAATCTAATTAGCACTATTTATGGGTGGACCCAACCAGACCCAATAGTTATTTCCAACAAGAACAAAAGTAAAAATTAGGAAATAGGGTTTTTATTGAATATATGAAGCCACTATTATATAATTAAAGTTAAGAAAGTTATTTTAATATTGTCTTACCGAATTATCGATTTAATCATTAATTAAATCTTTAAAATCAGAAATCAAACCGATAGTCCAATAAAAATATTTACAAAACAGTTTAAAAATCGTTAATTCAATAACTCAATATCGACTCAATATCGATAAATCAATAGCATTTTTTCAGTTCGATTTATTGGTTCAATTGATTTTTGCACACCCCTACCTTAACTAGAAGTCACAGAGAAATGGGTAAAAAAATTGTGCAGTGCGCTATTTTTGTTGTCCCATTTAACTTATATTCAATGTATGGTTTTTTTTACATGAATTTCTAATAGTATTAGTTAACTTTTAGGCAAAAGTACATACTTCTTTTCACTTCTTCAATTTCTATTTCTGCGTTCAAATACACACATCTAATATTTTTTTTCGTTTTTACATATGTTTCAATCACATATAATTGAGTATTTGAAATACCGTATCTCAAACCTATCATCAAGGGGATGATAGGTCAGCTGTTTATGGTTTCTCTTATCAAGTGATGCATATGAAATAAGAGGGAAAATCAATTTCTACATACTTTGTAGATTTGCGCAAAATATAGAAGGAACTGAATCATCATAAGACAATCTTTTCCACACAAAATGATATTGTTCATGCCAAGCTCAAAGAAACTGAAGAAGAACGTGTGTATATCTTCTTCACTGGTCTAGATGATAATTATGATAGTTTATGGAATAATATTCTTCACACAAATCATTTTCCCAATCTTGAATTTGATTTTGTAATGGTTCGAATTCCATTTCCTATCATGTATAAAATAATACAAATATTTTTACATAATTCATATACATATATATATATATTCATATACTAAATACTGTACGTGAACTGATAAATTTTATACATAACAATTAAAACGCTATCAAATATGATAATACTAATTTTAATATATAAATAATTCACTTTCTAACCAACAATCAAACGATCCTGACAGCTCGAATGGTGTGAAGGATAAAAACAAATAGTCATGGGATAAAACAAATAGTCATGGGATAATTTTTTGATGTCTTGTTTGGTTACCAAGTTTGGGATAACTTATCCCACCATTTATACCATAGTGATGGGATAAGTTATCCCATATACATGGTGGATTAACTTATCCCGGGATAGCTAATCCAGGGATAATTAATCCCAGGATAACTTGTTTTCAACCAAACGACCTTAGTTTTATAGATTCATTCACCAAATCAAATTTGGTATTTCATATCATTATCGTACAATAATCATAATTTTTTTAATGCCCAAATGTGCTTAATTAAGTATTACTTGTCAATTTAGGAAGGAAAAAAAAACATTATATTAATCCCTCGTTTTATTAAAGAATTCAGGATACTATACAAGTCGTTGTCATTAAAAATTACTAATTAATTATGCTTAGTTGTCAATTTGGAAATTCATAAATCACAATGTAATTAACCTTTGTACTCCCTTCGTTTCAAAATATTTATCGTCCTTACTAAAAATACCTATCTCAAAATATTGTCAAGATAATATTAATTATTTTTTCCTAATTATTTATCCTTAGTACATAGTTGTTTTAGAATAGTACAAATACCTCAAGTATGACACATAAATAAAGTAAATATTAAATTAAAAAATTATATCTTAAAATATAAATAAGAAAATAATTAAATACTCCTCATAATTAATTTTTTCTTAAGAAGCGTGTAAATGAAAAACACAACTAAAATTTTGATGCCCTGATATTGATATACTTAATTTATCAATTCTTTTGATTCGTTTAATCTAGCTAGATTTATTTGTCATATGATATGCAATAATTTTTTCTTTATAAAAAAGTGAATAAAATACATTAATTGAGTGATTAATAATAAAGTGAATATATATATTAATTAATTGTCATTTAAATAATATATGTTTAAACACATATTATGCATTTATTGATTTTATATAAACACTCGATGCAATTTATTTATTTTTTGTTTCATTTTTTTATTACGACATGATACTCAAATCTAGATTCTTGTAAATATGGTTCAAGTGAAGAAAAAGTAACGAAAACTTCTATAAATACATATATGCGCAATACGTCGAAATTTATTGCCCATGATATGAATAAAGAAAAATCATTTCAACGTAAAAAAAAAAAAAAAAACTAGAGCAGACAATTAGTAACTGCTTCCCATTTCTAAAAATAATAATTCCAATTGTATCAAACTTTTTATTTTTGGAATAATTACGAAATCTCCATAAATGCTTAAATAAGTATGTACCCTTATTTTATCCATATGAATTTTGGAATATATTCTAAATCCAGTATAAAATATTTCATCATATTAAAAAAATGATGCAAAATCTTCATAAAATCAAAATATAATAATAATAAAAAATAAAATAAGTGAGCACAACGTACACATTTTCATTTGTTTAACGTGCATGACAATGTAGTGGCCAACTGCCAATCCATATGGATTTTGGAATATATTCTAAATATAGTATAATATAAAATATATCGTCATATAGTATTAAATAATGATGTAAATTTGAATCGTCATTTTATTCCTCGAAATGGTTGTTTATATATCGATAGTCCCTTAAATTTGTCAGTAAAGTTTATTCAGACATTCAAACTATGATTTGTTTCAATTGAGCATTTGAACACATAATAATAAAATATAGATACTTCAATTCAATTTTTTGGATAAAAAATTGTGCATGTTCTTAAATGATGATTAATAATTAAGTTAGTCACATAAATTAAATTAATTTTTCATTGAATGACCAAGACTCTTACTTGCAGCTGCAAGTAGTCGTGCATAGGAGCGGAGCCAAAAAGGGCCAAGGGGGTTCATCGAGAATCTTCTTCGATAAAAAATTATGTATTTTTTGTGTATATACAATAAAGGTTGAATCCTTTTAATTTTTTTGTGTATTTATATTTTTATATTTTATAACATTTTTATTTTGTAAAAACTCTGGCTCCGCGACTGATCGTGCACTTCCTATGGGATTTTGTCGATTTCTTTTGTTTTATTTTTAAAAGTCCCCCTCAGCGCCCCTCGTTATTGAACGACAAAACTAATAAAAATATACATATTGCTATAGATAAACAATATATTAATCCTGTAAGATTAGTTCTTTATTTGTCCTCACTCGGTGTTTGATATTTGTATTGGAATACGATTAAATTCGAATTCGTGCCGGAAAGTCTCATATTGAGGGGTAAAGCGCTCCCTAACAAAGGTGACTTCGTACCGAGAGAAACTCGAACCAGAAACCTCTGATTAAGGATGAAGGAGTACTTATCACTCTACCACGATCCTCGTTGACGAGTCAGACCTTTTGAATGCTCTGTGTTTACGTCTTCTCTAGTATTTTATTTGAAAACACAAAAGCAATTGTATTAGGTGCAGAAACTTTAATTTCTTTTATTTAATTAAGCATTAATGAATTAATTAAGCACTTAATTGACCTCATGGTTCATGCCCTATTGACATTCTTGATCAATATATGTTTTGTTATTTATATATACATGATCTCTTATGTGTTAGGTAATTTGAATCTTGCAATTTTCTCATTTTTTTAATACTATGTGCCTTTGGTTTTTAGATACTTCCTATGTGGCTCTTCGTTCTTCTGAAAACGTAAACTAGTTGATCGAATAATATATATTCATATATTTTTCAAAAAATTAATTTTTTGATTCATAACAAATGTATTTTTGACCTTTTATTTTGATCCAGAATAAGTGCTTATTTACATAATTAAAAAGATATTAATTTCTTTCATCCAACTTTACACTTATTTAAATAAATTATTTTTTATATAATTTTAAAAATATATTACATATATATTATTTAATACGTTAATCAAAATATCTTTTTTTTTCTTAGGAGATGATAGTATTTTTTTTAAAGTGGTGTGTTAAAGGCCAAAAGGAAACTGTATCGACCGAAGGGAGTGACTTTTTTCAATGCTTGCTATTTACTGTGCGAAAAAAAATCAAGTTTATCCTTTGTTATACTTTCCATACAAAAAATACACCTGACATTAGTAAGTGGCTCAATTATACCTAGTAGATACATGATATAACGACTCTCAAGGTTGTTTTGTGATTTTTGTCTTTTTTTCTCTATTTGATCCTTCCTATAACTTTTGTTAGCTGTTTGTGACTTGCAAGGATGAGTGTTACGATTCCAGAGGTGATTAGATGTGATTCGAGAAAGTTTTTCAATTTTAAAACTTGAGAAATTTGACCAAAATCAACGTCTAAGATTAGCAAAGGAACAAAAGAAGAAAGACATGTCTAGACACTGATTTATTTAACATACATAATTAAGCCCCCGTCTGGCCATGAGAACCAAAATTTTTTTTCACTTTTTTGGAATTTTTAAAGTTGGAGTTGGAGTTGGAGTTGTATTTGGCCATAACTTTTGCAACAATTATTTAGATTTTAAATATATTTTTTAAAAAAACATAAAATATAATTTGAAAATGAAATATAATTTAAATGAGATTATTTTATGAAAATAAAAAGTTTAAGATTTTTTCAAAAAATAAATAAATTAAAAAGTAAAAAAAGTGAAATTGTATTTGAAATTTTTATGGCCAAACACTATTTCCAAAAAAAAGTGAATTAATTTTCCGAAAAATAGTAAAAAATTCTCATGACCAAACGCCTATTAAGTATAGTACTATACTTATTCAACTTTGACACACAATTAATACTATATCTACTTAATGAAATAACAACAACAAATTCTACATCAACCTTATAATACACTATTAGAAAATACGAAATTTGTTGGTAATCTCTAGCTAATTCGTCACTAAATAACTCCCAACTAATTGAATTTTCTTAGAATCAGTCACTAATTCATAGCTAAATGGGATTAGCATATAGGTTTTGTGCTGTTTAGCTATGAAATTTTATCCGCAGATAATTTTATTTTTTCTAGCAGAGATAATCTTCTTAATTAAGCTTAAAAGAAGGCCATTAAAGGATTGTACACAACTTATTTAAAGTTGGGGGTAGGAGAAGGGGAAATGAGGAGGAGATTACAAGGTGGAAAATGGAACTTGCACCAACAAAGTGAAAGTTCAGATAACCAATCAACTTGAGCTACTAAAATTTCCCGATACTAGATACATCTACTAAATGAAATAACAATCAATTTTAATAATCTTCTTTAATTAAGCTCAAAGAAGGCCATTATAGGATTATACACAACTTCTTTAGCATTTGTACCAAAAACAAAGTCAGCATGTGCATAATCATCTCTATATTGCACCACAAGTTTGTCTGGATCATGATTTTGCAAATTATCCAATAAAGTCTTCACATCATTCACATCAGAAAGATAATCTGCCCCTCCATAGGCTAAAAAGAGAGGTATATTATTTGGTATATTTGACATTATGTATTGTGGAGGAGTTGGTTGACCATAGTGCTTGTTGTTTTCTTCATCACTTCCATAGTCAAATTTTTTTATGGTCCCTTTTCTTGTCACTATCCAAAAAATAATTAATCAATATACTGTACTCAATGGCGAAGTCAGAATTTTGATAAGAATATTCAAGATTTCGTAAATATATAAGAAGTAAATTTTTGACCTATATATGTATAATAATGTTCTAATGAAAGGTGTTCAATTGACTAACTATTCACTCTATGTGGCTCCGCCATTGATTGCAGCTCCATTCAAAGACATTTATGGAAAAAATGGCATAATACATAGATAGACATTTTAACTTGGCACCAACTGACAACTAAATACTCAAACTAATTTGAGAATGCACATCTAGATGTACAACTCGTCTTCGCTATGTCTCGTGGACACCCGACGCTGATGTGGCACATAAATTTTGGAGGTGTCTTGATGGTCATTTTTAAGTTGGAGTATTCAACTGACACAATGGAGACGAGTTGAGGTATCTAAATGTGCATCCTCAAAGTTGGAGTGTTTAGTTGCGCGCCAGTCGAGACCATGTTAAGATGTCTATCTATGTATTACGCCAAAAAAAATTGCCCATAAATTTTCAAGGGTTAATTTTACGTATGCTTCTTGAACCATGAGTGAATTGCTCATAAAATACAAATGATCGGAAGGTCAAAATTTTCACGTTGGGTTATATCGCGCCACTAGTCTCTGTCACTCTTTTAATTCCACGTCATAGAATATGAAGAAAAAATCAACAAAATTATTATTTTTTGTCTTTCAAAAAAGTTTGAGTATTCAAAAAATTTGCAAAGTGGAAAATTCTTTTATTTATGAGGTGGAATTTACAGAGTGACAAGGCGGGTAACGTGGCAAGTGACATGGCATAATTACCTGGCTTCAAAAGTCGATTTGACCTTCCCATCATTCACATATTAGAGAAATTCACATATGGTTCAGTTACTTTAATTCGAGAAAGAAATAGTTATGACTTGATCGTTGGAGTACTAGTAAAGTTCAGTATCATTATAACTTATATAGTCATGATTCAATTCAAAAATCTACTTTTATTGACCATAGGTGAAATTAGCCCAAATTTTCAACTTTTTTATATACATTAGCAAACTTACTTTGGGCTATATGGACCATGTTTTTTGTTGCTGTTGCCTGTGGTTCATGCTCAAGAAAAATATCAGTTCTTGAAGAGTTCACACAACAATTTGGGCCTACCATCACACAAAATAGTACATATTACAAAAAGAAAAATGAGAAATTGACTTAAATAACATAGTCAACAAATGCATATTTTCTATTTATATATTAATGTATGATACTATTAGAAATAAAAGTTTTTTTCACCGCGAATCAGTGAGAAATTTATGCTATAAAACATGATTTTTTCATTTATTTTCCACCGAACCAGCTCACTGGGAACATGCATGATGGGAAACAGATTCTCACTGAAACAGTGAGAAACTTCCTAATTTTTCTATATGAAAAAATTACTATTTTTTTCTTTTTTCACCGATTCAATCAATATATCTGTGAGAATAGCCAATATACATTTTTCAGTGAGAAAAATAGTGATTTTTTGATAGTGAAATATACATGAAATATATATTTTTGATACAAAATAGTAGTATATATCTTTTTTTTGTATATATTTGGTTAGCGAATGTAATTATTTTTAGCTGTTTCTTTTTTTTGTTCATTTTACGGGAAAACAACAAAGAAAGGGGCTAAGATCAACCAGATGTGTAACTTGTCCAAAGGAAATGGAAAAGAATGAGTTGATGAAGAATTGAAATACCAGTAAAAGAAGTCATCAAGTCACTGCAATTGCTGCCTGGATCTTGACATATTTTTTCCAAGAGTTTGACAACAGCCTCTCTGTATATAACTTAGCCAAAAATGCAAATTCCAAATGAATTTAGCAAACATGAAATGTATAGACGAAAGGGGCCAAAAATGCGTCTGAATTATTCAAAATAGGTCAACTTTATTCTCCGTCAAGTTTTTCTTTTTGCTCAAAAATACCTTCGCCATTAGTCAGCTAGCTCAAAAATATCCTCTAACTATCCGAATAACTCAAAAATACCCTTCTTTCCAACAGTTACTTCTTTACAAGGGAAAATGAACCTATTTTGCCTTTGAACTATTCGAAATGGGGCAATTTTTGAGCCAAAAATGTAATAAAAAGTTCTTTATTTATTTAAATGGTGTCACGTTAATATTATGTGCGATAAGCAATAGTGGACCAAAATTTTTAAGTCATGGGTGCTCGAATGCCCTAAATTTACTTTCTAAGATTGAATATTTTTTCCCGTCAATATATCTTTACATGTTATTTCTAGTTTTAAATATAAAAGTATAGTGTTCGGCCAAAAAATAATGGGTGCTTGAGTACCCCGATAGCCGCAATATTAGGTCAGCCACTAACAATAAGTTGTTGATGCGACTATACTTTTATGACAATTATAAACTCGTGGCAGCTTACATGTACTTTCCGAACAAGATTTAGCATTTTCTGCGATATATAAGATAGTTGATTAATTATTTTTCGAATTTTCGTTCACAAAAAGTAATTCTATGACTTTTCAATAATAAACTAAAAGTTGAATGATCATTCGTGAAATTATTCCTCCCTCCTCTATCTTTCCTTTCCTGACTTCCACTTTTTTTTAAAAAAAAACAAACATTGGTCAAATGAATTGGGTGGAACATCTTACCCTCTTGGATCAAATTCATGGACTCCCAACCAATACAAACCCTGTAAAAAAAAACATAAAAAGGAAAATATTTACCAACTTTTATTTTCTTGAAGTGTAACCAAAATCCTACGTTGTTCGAACTTTTCAATAATGTCTAGCGGTATATATCAGATCCTTTAAAAGCAGTGTCTTTTTGAAGGATTCAACACGGGTACGACAATACTTTTGAAGAGTCCGAACAACATAGCCGAAATCACACAAAATGGAAGAAAATTAGTAGCTTTTTTACTTCAGCTATAAAATCTTGAGAAGCACTTTTTGCAAGAGGAGATTTTATTTGCCCTAAATAAGCAATAGGGCTTAATAAAGCTGCTGATCTCAACATGTCTACTAGTTGATTTTCTGAAATTGCTGCAAATGCAATCAAAGTCCCCTGAAATTAAAAAAAGAAAGAAAAGTTTAGTTATCTCAAAAACATACTATTAGGTTCACATTTTTCGAGGGTTTGTCTCATCGTCTGTCCAGGTGCAGGTAGTCTGCATCTTCACAGACATATCTATTCAATTGAGCATCTCTTTGGGATAGTGGCTAGATCGTTACATTTCATGGATGGTCATTAAACTTTCCGTTTATTGCATCAAAGTTACAAAACTATTTTTTTGTTGTTCAAAAATAATTGAACTTTGGATAAATTCAAAAATAGCCACTTTTCAGTTTCTGATCATTTAAAACTTTATGACATTGGTTATATTTTAAAAGACGGGGTTAAGGCCATTTTCAAAAATAGCCAGTTTTCAATCTCTGGAATTCAAAAATAGTTCCTTATCGTAGAGTTTCAAATTCCACAAGCGAAATAACTCCATAACATTGTCTGAAATTTTACTTGTGGAATTCGAAACTCCATGAGAATGGCTATAATTTAAAGACGGGGTTGAAAAATGGCCTATGGGGTTGTTTCTACAATTTTTAGTGACAAAAAGTAGTCTTATAACTTCAGTGTCTAAAAAGATAAAATTTGATGACCATAAGTGAAATGAACCTCATTTTTCAGATGGGAAAGTTACGGATATATACAGTTTAACAACTAGTCTACCGATATAATCAAAATATACACAACTTATATATTGATTATGTATAGATATGTATATTATATGTATAGTATATACATAAGGTTTTCACAACCGATATATTTTGTATATATTTTATAAATTAGTTGGCTAAAGTGTTTAGGGCGGAAAAAGGGCAAAAAATTACCAGAGAATGGCCAACATAGTGCAACTTTTGGCCAGTTTGATCATGAACATACTTAAATGTAGCAGGTAAATCAAAATCCACCAATTCATCCCATGACCATTCCCAATATGCCTGTTCATTACATTAAAAAGAAAAACAGGTTAAATTATAAAAAATGTTGTTTCGTTAAATTAACAAATATTTATACATATATATGAGTAATAATAGTCAATAGGGTAGTCCGGTGCACTAAGCTCCTGTTATGAACGGAGTTCAGGGAAGGCGTCAGACCACAATGGTCTATTGTACGCAGTCTTATTCTGCATGTCTGCAAGAGACTGTTTTCACAGCTCGAACTCGTGACCTCCTAGTCACAAGGCAACAACTTTAACAATTACGCCAAGAGTCCCCGAGATAATATATAGTGCAAATAATTGATGAAACTTAACTGGATCTTGAGGGCTAAGTGTTGTATGTCCTTGGCTATATTTAGTTCCTCTTGTATTTGCAATCCAAACATCATAACCATCATCTGCTAGAATGAAAGCTAATGATTCATCTGGAGGATTTAACAGCCATGTAATTCCGTCCTGTAATTAATCATTAAAAAATTAACATTTCGATTAGAGCACAACAACATATCCAGTGTAACCTTATCCTTACCTTATGCAGGTAGAAAGGTACGTTGTTTCTGATAGACAAATTAACATTTCGATTAATTACAAAAATTTAACCGTTGAGCTTGCACTAGCATCGTTAACTACAAGAAATAAGATTTCTCGTGACGACTTTATGTCATAAGCGCTTGAACAAGTAAGGCTTTTCACGGAGAGTACTCAAAAATTCGAAAAAAAGAGAGGTAATATTTGAAGTTGAATTCATAAAGATTATTTGAAACTTAGAGCAACAATGACATTGTCTTTGTTTGACCTATAGGTCATACGTTCGAATCGTAGAAGCAACCACTAGCCCACTAATGCTTGCATTAGGGTATATTATCTGCATTACACACCCTTAATGTGTGACCCTTCTTCGAACTCTAAATGAATGTGAAATATTTCGTGCATCGAGCTGCCCTTTAGCTAATGTCAAGCAAAAGAATATGATCATAGTTAAAATCAAAGTGAAGAATTAACTAACCATTAATAGTCCATGTTGTAAAAGAACAGGTGGCTTAGTTGCTACCTTTCCAGATATGCCCTTAGGTATCCTTTGTAAACTCAGAATATAACCATCATTTGTTGTCACCTAAAAACAAAGCAAAATACCAAATAAAAAATGCCCAAATGTAGCAATATAATCACCACTAAAAAAGCTGTAATTAGCTATAAACTTCATCGCTAAGTTGTCGCTGAATTACTCACAGTTAATAGAATTTTCTGATATTTCGTCAACTAAATAGGATTAGACAAATTTTGTTGTTTAGCTATAGAAATTTTTTGTCGCTAATTCCTTTTTTTTTTTCAAGTAGTACACCAATTCTATAAGGGATCGTTTGGTATGGGCATGGGATAGACAATGTTATCCCATGGAATTAGTTATCTCATTATATATGTGGAATAACTTATCCAATCGTTATAGTATAAATTGCGGAATAAATAATTTCAAAACTAACTTATACCCTTAACCAAACACAAGATAAAATATTTTTTTATTTTGTCTCAAAATTATAATCCCTTATCTTTCATGCCAAATGGCCCCTAAGTGAATCGTAGGAATTAGTTATCCCATCATTTATATGAGATAACTTATCCCATCTTTATGATTATAGTACAAAATGTAGGATAAATAATATTGAAACTAACTAATACCCTTAATCCAATACAGAATAAAATAATCTTATATTTTATCTCAGAATTATTATTCCTTATCCGTCGTACCGAACGAAACCTAAGTAAATTGTAGGATATTGAACATACTTGATGTTCTTCACAACCATAGCCTTGAGTTTCCACCATAGATGTACAAATACCATCTTCATTTTCACTCAATATTTGCAGAATATTCCTTGCAAAAACTGTTGATACAAAAAAAATAACAATTACTGAATTTGTTGTAATTAGTTTTCTCAATAAAGCCATATTTTTCTACATAAACTTTTGAGTTTTCTTAATGCTAAAGTTCAATTTGTTTCCCTTTTTATAATTAAGTTGGAAGTGACAAAAAAGAGAACAAGGCAACAAGCATAAAAAGGTGTGATGTTAATTCCAAGAAATGGTATTGGCAAAAAGCTTCTCTTTTTTATCATCATCCTGTCTTTTAATAACTTCACAAGATTTTTCGTTTTGGTGTTCGATATTTTTACTTAGATCCAATTAAATTTATATTTGTGCGTAATAGGGGCTATTTTTATGGGTGACGCTTCTAACAAGATTTTTTTTTATTTTCAGGACTCAAACACGAAATCTCTAATTAAAAGAGAAGAGATTACAATCATCCCACCACGATTCAGGTTGATTTTATAACTTCAAGATATTTGTGTATGATTATCAATATTTATGCTAATCTTTTGTTGTTAACAATGACTAATTATATATAGTTCACACTAGCTAATTATATTTCATTCTAAGGGAATTTTAATAATGGAAGTTAAAAGTTAAAATCATTGTTCATTGACCATATTAAGTGCATTAAAACAAATTAGGGACTTATGAAGGGTTAAATAACTTTTAATCATTTACTGTGTTCATTTTTACTTGTCCACTATATTAAAAATAAATGTCTATTTTTACTTATTTAGTTTGAAAAATCAAGATTTTGACACTTATTCCTAATACTTCCCCCATCGCATATTAGTTGGTCACTTTCCTTTTTACGCGTATCTTAAGAAATTATAAATAAGAAGGTAATTTTACTAATTCATCCCTTACGATTTTTTTTTTTTATACTTTACAAATAAGTGTGGACACTTTTAAAAAAAATTAATTGAAATGACAATATGAAAAAAATTTAATTAATACTTTCTTGATTTAGTAAGGTGACCAACTAATATAAGATAATTATTTTTAGTATAATGGCCAACTAATATGGAACAGAAGGAGTATATCCTTATCATTAATTATAGTCATTTATCCAATGTATTTTCCAAAATATTATATTTATTATATTCAAAATGTGATATGGTAAAATTAATATTCTATTTATTATTTTGTGCCAAGTTAGTGAATAAGTAAAAATAAACCGAGGAAATTTATTAATTTAACTCTTTTTAATGCTCAAATTCAATTCAATCTACCAAATTCAATACCTCGAAATGCGTGCCTAATCACTCACACGCGTGACATTTAAATATTTATTTCACGCGCCTCAAAAATGTTCCAAATCCGAATTCTACCCCCCCACTATATTAGCATCTGGTGGGAAGAAAAAAAAATTATTAGCATCTCAGAAAATTTTGATACTTGAAAAAAAAAAATATTATCAACTCAGAAAAATTAATACTTGAAAATCCATTTTGTTTATGCTTTTTTTTTCTTTCTAACCCTAGCAGAGAGAGAGATCGCTGCTAAATTTGTACAGATTTAGAGCAGTTGAAGGTGGATTTTGCATCTGATTTGAAAGGTATATTTTGTACTTTATATGCATGGATTTTATGTGCCTGCTAAATTAGGCGCATATAAATTTTGATACACTTTTTAATACATATTTGATGATGTAATGTTATTGGATTCTCTTATTTGTTGTATCCTGTTTTGGAAATTTTGTTTGCGGTGATCTCTATTTTTTTTTCGGTAGGAACTACATTTTTTTTTTGTATGTGTGTGTGATAAGTTTGGAAATGATGTTTATATGAGGTGATTTTTTTGCTAATTATTGCTGTTTACGTTTTAATTTGTTTGTCTGGTTTTGACTTGACACATCATAGTTTAAGAAAATAAAAAGTATGTAACCTTACCTTGTATTTCTGCAAGAGTTTATTTCCATGGCTTGAATTTGTGAAAACAATTTTACTGGTTACTCCAAGGCTCTCCTTCACGGAGTTTAAGAAAATTAAGAATACTTTTGAATCTTGTGATCTTAAACTAAAGATATTAGAATGTACCGAAATGCCGTTTAATCTTGTGGTCTTAGACATGCCACGTGGAAAGTTGAAATTAAAGAGTTGCCAAAAAAGGAACAAGATTTTTTTTTTGAAATGGACTAAAAAGGAAAGTAAGACAAACTAATTGAAACAGGAGTGAGTATCAGTTTTGACTATTTCAATGAGTGTCGAATACATAAGTTAGTGGATAGTTTTGTTCATGGTGATCTTAAAGTTTAATTTCGGTAGGAACAGGATCTATTTTTGTGTTAAGTTGGGAAAGAGGTTTACATGAGGTGAAAGAAACAGATGTTTGGAGTTGATTTTCTTAACTATCATCAATTTTGACTAATTTGGATTAATGTCGAATACATGAGTTAGTGGACAGTGAATTAATAGTTAGGTTTGAAGGTAATCACCATAACATAATGCATGATTAGCGCGAAGTAAGATATCAAATCTGACATACAATGCTTGTGGGTATGAGTTTAATGGGGACAAATCCTTTAGGTGAAGGAGTTGATGATATATGTTGGTTTTCTACGAGTTCAGCCATTTCTAGCAAAGTATAAAGGACGCATTCTTTGCCAATTTGGGATTTTGATGAAAGATAGTGCATAGATTATACACCAAGTATACATGTGAGAGGAATTGACTAATATAGTAGAAATGCTCAGAAAATAGTTCTTTGAAATGTCATTATCTATTTTAAGATAGAAATATAGTTGGGAAAAATATTTTCTTTCAACAATTAAGCCCCATGGGCCTGTCTCGGATAAGGAAAGAAACCCCGTACCCTTGAGAGGAAGATGCTAGCCGAGATGGAGCTGGGAGCAAACATAGAATTCTATGGCGCTTGTGTTTCCGAAAAACATTGCTGCATAAAATTAGTGATACATTGACCTTAACTTGCTTGAGACTGAGGCCTGGTGGTTTTGTTGTACTTGTACATAAAATTAGTGATATATAATTATATATTATGTGTGATTTCCCAGGTCGATATTCGACTTGTGATCACCTTTGGTGAAGTAATCGGTCATATACTCCTTTTGATGTAGTAAGTAAATTTCATTAATAGCATCAACCAGATGCAAGAGCAAAAATTACAAAAGAGAGATTGAGTCAGCTCATATACAAAATATTAAGCTATAACTGGAGTGCTGATACAATCTAAAAAATGATCAGTAGTAGATACCAGGGGCCTGGTTGAGCTAGCTAAACAGATTTAGTAAACATCTGGCTTTTAGAGTGATTTGAAGTTGAGAGTCCATTGAAACATCTACGGCTTCTTTCTTTTTAGATACATCAAAAAATACTAGCAGGCACCATTAATAGATTTCCATGATGGCTTTATCAACTTTTCACGAACACCAGCTCTTGTAAGCTTCCTTGATATGCTGTGAGGCATGATCTAGACTAGTATAAAAATTAAGAGAAACATACTCCAGAGATCTGCTGCAACTGTACTTGGAGGAGCAAGTGGTTGACACTTTCTTAATTCAGTTGACACATTCTTCATAAAAAAAGTTAATTCAGTTGATACATAGCACCTAGTAACCCTTCAGATGCTCTTTCCACCCATGTCGAATACCCCTGTCTAATTCATGGTTTGGAAGGTTTTGTTTTAGCAGGATATCAAAGGAAATTGTTTGCTTGCTATAACTGTATTTATGGTGATTCAAGGGTTTGTGCATCGTTATTCTTCAAAAATGGCTTTATTAATTTGGTGGCTACTCTTAGAAAGGGATATAAGAAAATGTGCCAAAATGGGGTAGTTTGATTGAGAATCTTCAGAGGAAAGGTTAACATTAGAGGTTCTGTTTAGAGACGAAACAATAAACTATGTCTAGTATAATATTAAATGCCTCTGCTAGGCTGGTTTTTCTGTGATAATTAATTAAATTGGTTTAAGCATGGAGAATGATGATACTACATGCTTGTTTATTGTGAAAAGCTGTTTGATGATTCCGTTTTTTTCAGTCTCTTGCATCTGCCATTTGTTGATAGGTCATAGACATAGGCTAGATTGCTATGAAGTTCGCTAATTGAATCCAAGATATGTGCATATCACGTACTGAATTGGTTTAAGCATGGTGAATGGACTATTTATTAAATTTTGTTGAACTAAAATTGAAAAACCTTTTGTTCTTAATGTTACTCGAGAGAACCAGAAATACCTTGTTGTTCACCTATTTGGCTAAGCAGATATAATCTCATTGTTCTGTTATTTTATTAAGTGATTCGTTTATATTGATTGTGCACATATTAGTTGTTCAAAAACTCAATGACAAATGCCCCACTGTCTTTATATTTTGGTATTGTGGATTCTCTTCCTCCTCGTGTAGGGAAGTACTGATAATTTGATTTCTTGATATGACAGTTACTAATGAGACATACTTTTAACTATATCATCACACAGAATATTGGAATTGTGTTTTTGTCAAAGAAATATTGCAACTGCTCACTAGCTGATTATTTCATCTCAGGTACATTTATATTTTGAAAAATGGCAGATGACGTTTCAAGCTTTTGGGGTCCTGTAACATCTTCCAAAGAGTGGTGTGAGCTAAATTATGTCCGCTCCTCCTATATTGCAGAGTTCTTTAATACCATATCAAATGTCCCATGCATTATTTTGGCTTTGATTGGTCTTGTGAACGCCCTCAGACAGCGGTTTGAGAAGAGGTTCAGTGTCCTTCATTTGTCAAATATAGTACTTTCTATAGGGAGCATGATATACCATGCCACATTGAGGCAGATGTAAGCACTTTCTCCCTTATTTCCCATTTTTTATCTATTAAGTTTGTTTGTTGTTATTTATTACCCACATTGCCGGAATACGGAGAAGGCAATCCATATTAATGACATGAGTACCTATAGCTCTATATTATTAACATGAGTATCAGTAATTTGTTAAATGCGTGAGAATATGATCGGGTCTAATTCATTACATTGAACTTTCGAAGAAGTTAAGGAGTCGTTTGGTACGCAGACTAAATTATCCCTGAATTATAGTCCTTAATCCCTGGACAATTTATACTATATGGGAGGTGGGGTTAAATAATCCCATGTTGGATGGATAAGGTGGAATATCCTAGGACTAGGTTTGGTATTACATTTATACCATTGTTTGGTTGACGGTATAAATTAATCCTGAGATAAATTTATACCGTCAACCAAACAACAACAACAACAACAACAACAACATACCCAGTGTATTCCCACAAAGTGGGGTCTGGGGAGTGTAGAACAACATGGTACAAATTTAGTACCAAACTTAGTCTTGGGATATCGCACCTTATCCTGCATACCAAACGACCCCCTAATAAAATGCCAGGATTAATGAAAGCCTAAAGCTTGGTAAAAGAAACTTGACTTTAGTACTTATGGGCAGCTGAGGCTACCTAGTTATTGGTTTAACCTTGACAGAAGATCATTTATTGTCCTTTTTGATAAGTGAACTTGATAGTTGATTATTAGGATGAGCTTTGCTCTTTTTCTTTGCTGCATCTTGTCTTGGAAGGAATTCATATCTGTATATGACACATTTATTTGATTCTGATTCTTTTTGGCCATCTTCTTTCTTTTCTCTTCAAACCACGAGGTAATGCCTAAAAGATCCCGACCTATCCTTAGCCTCACTTTGAAGATTTATATTTTTTATTTTTCTTTAGGAACTATATGGTGTTATTTTTCTTGGCTAGACCTCTTTCAGACGACACGCAGCACCGATTTGATAATATTTAGTTATTATTTAATGCTTTAAATATTAATTCCCCAGTTCCCGTTTATGTAGCACATTACCTTATTAGTCCATTCCAAAAATGATCACACTTCTAATTTGGAAACAACTAACTTTACACTTCCCATTTTACACGTAGTGAAAAGCTTTTATAACCACACAAATGTTATGGCGTGTTAAGGCCACCAAAGTTTCAAAAGTTTTATAGCCACACAGATGTTATGATATGTTTTAGATGAGAAGTTTCAAAAGTCTTTCTTTTCCTTATTAAATTCCGCGCCAATTCAAATAATGTAACATAAATTGGAATAGCCTCTACAACTTTTCCTCTACAAGTTCCAATTTGCTTAACCTCCAAGTTGCTAGCATTTCAACACTGAACCATGTAGCTCTATTGGATATTAAATATTGCATAAACGAATGCCTACAATCTCATGTTTGTTAGTTTGCTGCATGACAGGATTAAGCTAACTGTGAACTAGATACCAAGTTGACCTTCTTTGGTTTCCCGCTTGCTTGTTGTGTGAATGTTGTATGCCTTACATTGAAGTTTCTTGTTAGACAACTATATTTTTTCTTTGTGCATACAGAATGGATGGAAAATAATTGTCATACATCCCGAATGTTGGATAATACTTGCTGATATGTGCAAGAATTTGATGGTTATTCTAATGTATTATGATCCATGCTTTAAATTGATAGGCAACAGCAAGGTGACGAGACGCCCATGGTCTGGGAAATGCTTCTCTACATTTATATCATTTATTCACCAGATTGGCATTACAAGAGTACAATGCCCACATTTTTGTTCCTTTATGGTGCAGTATTTGCCATTCTGCATTCGCAGATTCGCTTTGGTATTGGTTTCATGCTACATTATGCACTATTGTGTCTCCTATGCATTCCTCGCACATACAAGTATTACATTCATACAGAAGACAGATCCGCAAAGCAGATTGCAAAGTTATACGTGGCCACTTTATTAGTTGGAGCCGTCTGCTGGCTATGTGATCGTCTTTTCTGCAAGGACATTTCGCGCTGGTACTTTAATCCACAAGGTCATGCACTATGGCATGTCCTTATGGGTTTCAATGTGTTCTTTGCAAATACGTTCTTGATGTACTGTCGTGCTCAACAAAGAGAATGGAATCCAAAAATTAAGCACTTCCTCGGATTTTTCCCATACGTAAAGATCCATAAACCAAAAGTTCAGTAGCACAAGTTATTACTCCGAAGAAAAAAAAACCGCGCATGAAATGGCACCAAGGAGCAAGTGCCAGCATTACTGATTTTGTCTTCTCCATTTTGCAGATATGTAAATGAAAGTTTGGGGGTAGTGATCAAATTTTTGACTGTAAAATTAGTGGTCTCCCAGTGTACCATATATTTATACTTTTTACAGAAGGCTGACATGACTAACTAGTAGTCTTTTTTTTCTAATGTTTTTGCTTTTGCATTTTAGGAACTGTTATAACATGGTTTATTTTGCTATTATGAAAGTGCCCATAAAAGTGGTTTTTGATTCTGAAGCTCTATCATCTGGCGTAGAACGTCTGTATAGTTAAAAGAAATCTTTAGTTATTACTTCTGATGTTGCAATTTTGTATTTTGGTTGAAAATTTTGAGAAAATGACAAAATAGTCAAACTGATTTAGTTGAAGTTAAGGGCCATTGAAGACGAGATGGATTGGTTTTAGAATTTTTTATTCAAAAAGTTGCCCTTTCGGCTTCTGAACCCCCCAAGAGAGAGATTCAAGTCCCTTAAATATATTCTTGAACAGTTTTGGTTCTCTTAAGTTTAGCAAAAATTTGCACCTCCAAAGGTGAGCTCCTGATAACTTTTATAAAAATTCTCACTTTTGATAATAGTGGAGTGTTTCAATATAAAACCACGGATGTCCTTATCACACTTCAGCAGACTCTTGAGATAAAAGCAACATATGGCCTGTTAATGAAAGAATTTAATCCATATTCAATTTCATGAAAGTAAAAACTAACTTGCCGATTCATATACATAATTCTCTAAAAGCAACAATTCTGAGTTCATAAGATAACACAAAATGTAGGGAGATTTGACTGCAAAGTGTCCCAAGTCTGTTTTACAGTAAATTTTCTGCCAGATTTGGCTGTCAAAGAACACAGTCAATTTCCCCAAATGTTCCCAGTGGGAAGGGTGAGAATCCTAACCAAGTAATCAAAGTTACACATTTTCGAAATTTATTCAAGACAGTCCTACCAATAACACAATATTTCGACCAAAATCGTTTGAGAAAGAAAACAATTCAAAGTTGAATAGTGTCAACAATAGCCTCAAGTGTCTTTTTCTCCAAGTCCTTTTCGTCAATCCACATGGAACTTTGTCGTCGTAGAAGATCATTTTTCTCTTTCTTCTTCTCCGAGAAGTTCTTTTCTCTCATCCTCCAATATTCAAGCTTCTCCTGTCTTTCTTTAAGCTGCAAATGTAAAAAGTAAACATGCACGGGGTATGTTATTTATACTTATTGAGAATATTTGCAAGCAAAGCTATCTGCACTTCAGATGTACTCAACGCAATAACAGACTACACTCATGCACCTACTTTACAAATTGAACCTGTTTATTGAACTGTATGTATCATCTCCAATAAAAAAAAGGAGGGACAAAAGATTACTAATAATGTTGATAAAAGCTCGCTTGAGGGGCGTTTAAAGCCTTTAAACAAGACACAGAGCCCTAGGCACATCACACCTTACTTGGGCAGTGTTTTAGTAAACAAGGGTCAAAGGCATGTGCCTCATCATGCATGGATCTGTCTCATAGAGGCGGCACTATACAATAAATATAGCTCACAATGTGATATATTAATTATTAAGGAACACTATGAATGTATACATGAGTTAGAGGCTCTCTACACAAACTATCCATGCATCAAAAGATTATATTAAGCACTTGAAAAACACTGGGTATGTTGTTGTTGTTGTTGTTGTGTACTTGAAAAACACTTGGGAAAACAATCCCCCTTGCTAAGTATTGAACGTCTTAAATTTGAGTGGCTACTAAGATGACAATGTGTACAGTTTTAATCTTAAATTGGACGAACATGAGAGGCAGAAGTAACATTTAATTTTTTTGGATTTAAAATAAAGAAAAGTAGTTAGAAGTCGAAATAAAGAATCTCATCTCAATACTTGTGTTGAATAACATGATTTACAACTTCCAATATCAGGTTAATAAGAAAAGGACACTGTTTCAGAATGAATAGGAAAAGGAAATCGAACATGTAATTTAGGACTGAGGGAGTTCAAGATAGCCAAGGACTAAGCTATGATGAAAAACATACCTTGCCATAATGAAATACGCATTATGATGATTCACTCTATTCAAACTCACATTGAAGCCAAATAAAGATAAAAGATCAACGACCTCCTCACATATCAGTGGCTAATATATGAGTGAAGACAGATGACAAGGCACATTTACTTTCTGTAGATTAGTATCCACCCACATAATAAATATTATGACAGGATGGTTGGAGCTTTTGATCATCTCAGAAAAAATTCAGTAAAAGAGCTTATGGGTGAATGTCATCAAGCAGTATGATTACAGTCCTAGCATTCTCTAAAGTTCATTTCTCTTTGTTTCAATTCAGGTACTTAGTCTAGTGATGGCTTTGCAGTTGCAGGAATTACAAGTTGCTCTGTCAGAAAAGGTCGGTTTAGGAAGACCTCATTAAGCAGAAGCTACCAGTGCATTTCAACATTTACCATGCTTACTGGTTTAGCATCATGTATGATCCTTTGCAGCCTGCTTCTATTCAACTAATTCAGTTGAGATAGCACTACAGAGGCAGGTCAATATAAGCATCTTCTAGTTGTGTGAATTAACTTACAAGAACCACGAGTGAAGACTTGCATAAACAAGAAGCTATTGGTCAACTTCACAGCCACTCTGCTTATTGTTTAGCAACATTCATCTCCAGTGTTCTCTGATTGTATCCAGGTATTTTCAGTATCGATAGGTCCAAGGTATTTCAGTAACAATATAGCTCCATAGTTATCATGACTAATGAAATTTGCATATAGCCGGAAATTTAATCATTTGCTAATGTATAGAACAAGTAAAACTCATGATATTTGACTGGTCTTATAAATAGCTAGGCCCACAGGTTGATTGCCAAGTTTGCATTCACCATTCTTTTGTCCTACAAGTAAGCTTAGGCTTTAATAAACCACAAGGGGGTGGCTCAACGAACACCTGAGAACAAATCTAGAGGTCCGTTAGACTGAATAACCTCTGATCTTAACAGCGGAATGAACAAAGAGTTTTTAACCAACCTCCAGTTCATTTTTTCGATGAAGAACCAGCCTCCAATTCATATGTTATCAAGTAATAGGAAAAAATCATAAATAACCAGTGATTTTAAAAGCAATAAGCACAAAAAAGCAATAAGGTCCCAACTTCACCAATGTTCAAAAAAAAAGAAGCAATAAGGTCCATGGAGCTTGAAGCAAATAAGTGTAAAGTGAAACACATGCTTTTTTTATGTGAAGCGTCAAATTTATGGAAAACTAAAAATACCAGATATATATGAATTAAAATAACTAATATCAGCATCCAATATCAATTATGCTGATATTATCCAATTCCTCATAGTCGAGATTCAAAGAACAGACATGTCATTATTTGAAGCAGAAGTTGTTCTGAAGCGATAGCCCCTCCCTTAACATAGCTTCCTTGCTTTAAGAGACGAAGTGCATGCGTGATAAGTTATCTGATATCTTGTCCACATGTTGTTATGGAATTCTCAGGCATAACTTCAGACCTCTTTCTTTTTTTGGTAAGTGAAGTTTTCATTCACAAACCAAACGAGAGTTATCTACAAGTATAATTCAGACTTCTTTCTTATCCTTTGTTTTGTTAATATTTTCTGCAAGTCTGCCTTTAAATCCATAACCAAAACTCTTTTTCTAGTTATGTGTATGAAACAAAGCTTCTTTGAAGACATTCAAAGCTCATAAAAAGGATACCTAGAACTAAAAGCGTCCAATGCATTAATCAACTTTGCATCAGTATTTATCAGCCGCAACAAGAAGTCCAAATTCTTATTCTCTACATTTTTGGTTCTTTAAGCAAATGTGATCCGTATTCATACTTTAACCTCAACCGAAGTATCTTATGACACTTCTCAGTAACACAATTACTTTTTTGACAAGAAATTACTTCTCAGTAACACAATTACAAGTAAACAAAACCCCTAAATCTGCCCGTATCCAACAATTGAGCGATCATACAGAAAATGTTGACTATTAGTACATTACTTTATTCCTTTTCATTTACACTACATCCTAAATCAACTAATTAGAGTTTCCAATACTTGCATAGATTCCTTTTTGATGGAACTTATCATCTCTTAAGAAAAACTACCATCACTTAGTTTCTACTTCGAGCAGTAAGAATCACAACAACAAGTACTACTACTAAACCTCAATTGAACTAGTTAGTTCGGCTATAATATATGAATCCTTTATATCCATCTCACTTCATTTGGGCCTATAATATTTGACGGTTGCTAGCGGACGATGCAACGGGTGATTCAACATGAGTTTTGCGGGTTCTTCACAGTTTTCGACCAAAACGCAGTGTGTGTAGAGAGAGAATGAACATCAAATATAGATAGAGTTAGATATGTATTTCGAAACCCATTTCCCCAACTCAAAACCTATGAGATCAAAATTTTAAATTCGCCACTTGGTTGAAGAGTTGGGTAATAACGTTGGGAACAAAACCTTCTATCACAGTATCAATGAAACTAGCTGAATTCTCCCCATTTGCCTAAACCTTGGTGGGCACAATACCTAGTACTTGTGTTGG
Source organism: Jaltomata sinuosa (assembly GCA_003996215.1). Taxonomy (NCBI): domain Eukaryota; kingdom Viridiplantae; phylum Streptophyta; class Magnoliopsida; order Solanales; family Solanaceae; genus Jaltomata; species Jaltomata sinuosa. Next base: position 79,774 of record QJPP01003125.1, on the reverse strand, counting down.
TGAGAGGTGGCGCATGCAGTAATCTAGTGTAGTTGCTTGCGAATTGGCACATCACCTTACAAATTAAATACATATTGCAAGGATTTATCATAAGGCGACTAATTCTACACTGACCATCAACCTACCATGACTATTCTCCTATACTCAGACTTGGAACTGACAATTTGAACCAAGAATTTAATATAAAATTAATAATAACAAATAAACATATACTGCTTAGTGACAGCTTACACAAGCTTTCAGTAATGCCTGCAACTATTATAGAAGATCTATGGAGAAACAACAGATGCAAGAGTGAAGTGAGAGTCTCTACAAACATCTACACAGAAAAATTAAATCAAGCATTTGAAAAACACCTGCTAAAGGGAAGAGACGACACTCCTAGATTACACATTGAATGTCTAAGTTTGACTAGTTATTAAGATGAGAGCATGCATAGGTCTAATTTTAAGTAGAAGAACATTTGAAAGCCTCAAGTAACATTTGATTTGCTTGTATTTCAACAAGGAAAAGTAGCATTAAGATGTCAAAAAAAATGAGAAAACTCATCATCATTGTGTTGCATAACGTGATTCAAAACTTCATACATAAAGCAGGCAAATCGACAAATCACACTGCTCAAAATGGATAAGAAAAGGAAGTTGGAGATATAATTAGGACTGAGAGAGTTCAAGGAAGTTAGCCAAGAACTAAACAAAGATGAAAGCTAACCTTTTTATCCTTGCCTTAATGAAATACACAATTTGACAACCCACTTTCTGCAAACTTGTTTGTTTACAATAACAACAACATACTCGGTGAGTCAGTGTAATCTCAAAAGTGGCGTCTCGTAAGGTCTGCGTAGACTCCACCCTCCCCATATCCCACTTGTGGGATTACACAGGATATGTTGTTGTTGTAAGCCATTTTCCTCCACACCAAACGCAAAGGACAATACAAATGCATACACTCTACCCTCCCCATATCCCACTTGTGGGATTACACGGGATATGTTGTTGTTGTAAGCCATTTTCCTCCACACCAAACGCAAAGGACAATACAAACAAGGAAAATGCACACACTCTAGCCTCCCTATAGCCCATTTGTTGTTGTAAACCATTTTCCTCCATACAAAAGCAGAGTACAACACAAACAAGGAAAATAGTATACTCAAGTATATCATACGAAAACTGACAAAAAAAAATTAAAATTTTTAATCACATACCAGGGTTTTACGGAACTCTTCTTCAGCAGCTTCTCTTTCCTTCGCTTTCGCTTTCTTTTCAGCAGCCTTAGCAGCTTTCCTCTCCTCATTAGCAATCCTTTGGGCTTCCTTTTTAGCTTCATCTTTTCTCATTTTCTCAATCCTCATCAGCTCCATTTCCTGTATGTACTCTTTCCTTACCTCCTTCACTTTCTTCGCATATTCACGCCGTAAACGGGCGAGTTTAGCTTCAGCTTCCTTAGGATCCTTAGGTGCTGTCCATGAATTCAGATATTCGGTCGGCGGGAGGAACTCGTGGTTGTTCTGGTGGTCGTTGTGATGCGATTTCCGTACGGCGGTGGATGTGGAATCGGCGCCGGCGCCGACGCCGGTGGAAAGTGATCGGATAAATGGGGTTAGGGTTTGGGCCGCCGGGGTTTTACGGAGGAGCTGCCGGGAAAGTGACATTTTTTGTGCTCGATGGTGTGATGTAACAAAGTAGTCACTAGTATAAAGAGTGGATCGTAAAATTGAACTAAAACAGTGAGGGTGTGCTACGCACTGATAAAATAATTTTTGGGCAAAAATACGCGAACTATTTTAAATAGAGCAAATATATCTTTCGTTTTATTTTTGGCTCAAAAATACCCCGTCATTAACATTTTGGACCACAAAATACCCTCTAACTTAACGCCCCATTTAACTTGATGACATGGCGTACACGTGGCCGTCCAACTAGGACAAGGCCTGTTACATGACTGTCACGTACATCACAAACCTAGTCCCATTATAATCCTACCATAAAATTTGATGGTTGTAGTATTGGACATTAACACAAAGCTGCAAGAATTTTTACTGCAACCAGTAAGTTCTGTTTGGACATTTATTGGGATGGGTCGGAGGATTCGAGTAGGATTATAATGGGACTAGGTTTGTGATCTACTTGGCAGGCCTTGTTCTAGTTGGACGGTCGCGTGTACGTCATGTCATCAAGTTAAATAGGGTGTTAAGTTGGAGGGTATTTGTGGTACAAAATGTTAACGACAGGGGTATTTTGAGCCAAAAAAAAAATGGAGGATATATTTGCTCTATTTCGAATAGTTTGAGGGTATTTTTGGCCCTTTTCTGTAAAATAATTTATAGTAAAATAAGTGACTTTTTTAATTACTTTTTTGTGTTCGATACATAAATAAAAAATATATTTTATTTTCATTTTTTAAAAAAAGAAATATCCTATATAAAAAGTGGCCGTGGAAGCAGCTGAAGCAGACACCACTCAGTCGACATGCTTGTTTAGGGGTCGCCCACTTTGGAATTTTAATTCATTATATATTTTAGAAGTACATTAAAATTATTATAAATCATAGTAATAATTAATAACTTAAAATATTCTTGTATGAATGTCATTGATCTAAATAAAATAGTGTATTCATATCTAAGAGAAATACATTAAAAGTTTTATAAATCACAATAATTAACAACTTAAAATATTCTTATATGAATTTCATTGATCTAAATAAAATAATGTATGCATATCTAAGAATTTATTAACTAAACAAATGAAATTTCTCAATTATACATATTAAAATTAGGCATATCTTGAATTTCTGAGTTTTAATATTGAGCCCGTGCATAACACGAACACTAACTAACTAGTAATATGGGATATAATGATGGTATAAACTATATTTGTATATTAAAAAGAATTTGGGATACTAAATACTTTATTGCAATTGTTAAAAAGAATTTTTGATACTAAATACTTTAAATATCCGATTTAGCAATTGTAACACTTGTCTCTTAATTGCACTGTATTACATGTGGGCATCTTTTTTTTATGGTCAAAGGTATGATTAGCGATAAGTATCCATCTATCTTTAATTAAATGCCTTTGGTTCGAGCTTTCAGAATGAAGTAATCATTGATAAGGAAGTTTTACCCCTCCCCAAAATTTCGATATGATCGAATTAATCGAGTTCCAAAACAGATATCAAACACTAAATTAAAAAAGTATTTTATATTGCCACAATGTCATATTCATTTTGAAACCCCCTCCCACCCACCACTTCTCAAATCCCAAAATTTGGTATAAAAGGGGGTGTGACATTGATCAATCTTTCAACACTCAACTAAAAGTTCTACAAATGTAGAAAATAAAGTACTTACATGTGTTAGCTGTCAAATAATTAAGCCTTAAATATAACAGAATTTGGTAAACAACGATTAAGCTTCAATTTTAAGTTAGGTGTTTGTTTCCATCTTTATCCTTAGTCATAAATATAGAGAGATATTAACGTAATGCAAAAAAATAAAATATTAAATATCGAGGAGTAATAAATAAAAATAATTTAATCAAATTATACTTTATTCAATATTTTTTTTAAGAGCGTGTGATAAAAATTGTGACAAGTGAAATTGTTTAGGAAGAGTATTTTTTAGGACCCGTTTGACCATAGATTTTCCAAGTAAAGTTTGGAAAAAAATTTGGCAAATAGTGTTTGCCCATACAATTTGTCATTATTCGGCAAATTCTTTTGGCAAATAACCCAAAATTCCCAAAATCTCATTATTTGGGAGTTTTTAAAAATTCAAACTTTTATCTTTTACAAAAACACCCTCTATTTATTCAAATTCTACACCAATTTTTATCTTTGAAAGGAACAATAGTCGTACTTCACTACTTGTTATTTGCTGCAACGAAAATTTAACTGACTTGTTGTGAAAGTCATGGATCTTGTTACGTCGACGTTTTTATCTTGCTATATAATATAAACTTATGGTTAGTTTTGATAGTTTTTAAAACTCATGAGTATAAATCATATTTCCTAAAAAAAACTGAAATATGTTTTCCAAATACTATGACCAAACACATGGTAAAATTTCATCCAAATCTTTACCCAAATAATATTTGTCACAAATATTTGGAAATCTATTGTCAAACGCTAGCTTAATTATGTCAGCCGGTAAAAAATTAACATTGATTATACACCCATAGTACAAATTTCTAAAAATTAACAAACCACTTGACTTTCATAACACGATTATGTATACGAAAATTGTTTCCTCTATTTCTCCCTCTTAATTTCTTTTTAGTCTTCAATCTCTCATAGTGTCGGCAGATTTCTCCAAAAATTCAACACACAAAATTCTTCACTACTTTGAAACTTCACATAATTCTCCATTTCACGGATCTCAACAACGAAAAAATGCGGAGGTAAATTCACGTAAAATCATACCTAAATCTCGTATATGTTTACAAAAATCTGCAAGTTTTTCGTTTAATTTGATTGAATAATGCTCTGGATCTGATGTTTATGGTGTTTTTTTTTTTCTGACAGGGCTGGGTATCGGCAACCGCTGAAGCAGCAATTAGGTGGTGGTGTTAAGGCAATGTTTACAAGGCTATCGATTGCTGTCATTTTTCTAGTGATTTGTATGTTCGTGCTTATGTCTGCGATGTCGAGTAGTAATAGTGACAGTTCTTCAGCTGAGGTACTGCGTTTTAAGCTGTTTGTAGTTTTTAGTTGCTTATTTTTATTAGAAATGTGGTGATTAGTTTCTCATCCGTCGATTTATGTTATTATTATTTTTTGTTGCTTGTGCTTCGACTATAATATTTTTGGTGTAGTTATTGTCCTGTTACTATCTGCTATTTTTGTTATCTATATATTATTTCCTGTACGTCTGTTACTTCTTTTTCTAGACTGCTTTGGACGATTTTTCCTTGAGCCGAGGGTCTATCGGAAACAACTTCTCTACCTCTAAGGTAGGGGTAAGGTCTGTGTACACTCTACCCTCCACAGACGACACTTTGTGGGATTATACTGGGTATTAGCTAGGAAAAAGTCTTATTTGTTGTCATCGTTCTCGTGATTTGTATGTTCATGCTTATGTCTGCGATGTCGAGTAGTAACAATAACAGTTCTTCAGCTGAGGTATTGGGTTTTAAGCTGTTTGTAAATTTAGCTTGGCTTTGCTTTTGTAGTTTTTAGTTGCTTATTTTTATTAGAAATGTGGTGATTAGTTTTTAGTTGCTTTTGTAGTTGCTTAATTTTATTAGAAATGTGGTGATTTAACTAAGAAAAAAGTCCTATTTGCTGTTGAAATTAGGTTTGTTAGGAATCTGCAGTTGATTATTACTATAGATTTGATTTCGTAATATTCTCAAATTTTGTGATTTTATTTATGTTTCGGGTTTTCGCAGTAAATTCATCTTGACCTTGTTCGACAACTATGCACTTCCTCCGTTTCAATTTGTTTGTCTGGTTTTGACTTGACACGGAGTTTAAGAAAAGAAAGTAAAGAAGACTTTCGTATCTTTTGGTCTTAAATTAAACATATGTAGAATGTATTAAAATATCCTTTAATCTTGTGGTCTTAAACATGCCATGTGGAAAGTTGAAATTAAAAAGTTGCCAAAAAAGGAAAGAGACATTCTTTTGAAACAGACTAAAAAGGCAAGTAAGATAAACAAATTGAAACGGAGGGAGTAATATCTAAAGGCCTTTCAGTGGCTTTATCTTTGTAATGTCATTTCTCTAAATTTAATATTTCTATATTGTGCATTCTTGTGAAAAATTTGGCTTGTTCTTAATCACTTTTTTAAATACGTTATATCCACCTTTTTGAGAAATATTAGTACTGAAGTCGGTGAGAATAACTCTTCAGATTAGCTAGGTCATGTACTCTCATAATCAGTCTATGTCTATCTGCTTCATATAAGGATGTGTCATTAATTTCACTTAAAACCTCAGCAAAATCAAGGTCTCTAGTTATGGTCGGTAGGACTAGAGTATAGTCTCAGTAATCATAATTTAAATTCGTAGGCAGTAGAAGGAGTTAGAGAGAAGAAAGGTGGTCTTATTAAATGAGGCTCCTTGATTCATGGCATTGCTGTGCTTGCATAGTCGCAAAGATGAGTCGAAAAGGAAAATTACCAGTTTAGACAATGCGTACTCTCATACAGATTATAGTGTGCTAATTATAGAGTGAGCTTTTGGTTCACTTTAACATTTGGCACTGGATTGTTAGCATGTTACACATGCTGGGTAAGTAGTGAGCTTTCTCCATCACACGCTATATCACCTCACCCAGTCGGCTTCCGTCTTCCCACATCTTCTTGAGGGTATCACAAACAGCAATCTGTGTTGAAGTTCCTCAATTGGCAGCATTGTTGGATATGCTCCTGTGAGGATTGCTGTCATCTGGTGATTGTGCTTAGCTCGAAGGGGAAATAAGCTGGCAGTGGTTGGGCCTCTGTCCATCCTCCTAGGACTTCTGCATCTGACCTGGGTTCTTTCCTCCATTATGGAAATGCTAACTCTGTTGGTGTTGGCAATGACAATGGCTAAGAAGGCTAGGAGGAGAGAAGAAAGAGAAGAAAGCTTTGCCATACCAGCAGTTAAAAGGCTTGTGAATAGAAGAGCTAAATGGTGCCGTGACAATGATCGTGGTTGTCTTGAAGGGCATTTATAGCAGAGTCAGTGGCAAGCCTTGCATGATAGCTGAAGGCTGATGAAGAAAATTACGTGATGCAGTTGAGCATTGAGGTGGCCAGCTTTAAGGCCTCCACATAAATTTACATGTAAAAGCTGCCAAAAGCACCTAGATTGGATGCTGAATATAAATTGTGTTTTCAAAACTTTCCATAAGCATTGCATAGCATAGCAGTCTTGGCTTATTCTGTTCGAGATCACTGTAAACTATTCTGTGCTTGGTTTGCTGGAGGTCATACACTAATCACTTGATTAGAAGTTTATAAAAAAAATCTTATTTACGGCTAATGAAAATCTCAGCTACAAATTCAGTTGATGATAGTTCATTTCATACTGTTTACATTTTTCTTTTTTCTCCAAACAGGAAATTGATCATTGCAAAATCTCTGATATGCTCATCTTTTATAACATAAATGCAACGTATAGTATCACATAATACTACCTAATATAAAATTTTGCATGAACTGAGCTATTTGTCTTACCACATCTCCACTAGGTTTTAGCTGTCTTTGTAAATGAATATGTAATCTGTTGTCCATCATGGAATCTGAACCAGCAGTTCACTTTTCATCAGTTGATTATTATGTTACAAATTTTTATGTTTTTTCCTATCTGAGCAGATCAATACAGAGGCACTCTGGGGAACTGCCGCTTCAAATGGTTGGAGGCCGTCATCTGCTCCTCGATCAGATTGGCCTCGTATGCAATTTTACCTATCTATGTCCTTGATCAATTCAAAATGAACACAATTACGATATCAAAATCTACAATGCTGTAGCGTTCTGCCAACATCTCTTATCTTTTCTCTCCTTTTGCAGCTCCTCCCAGTGAAAGCAATGGCTATTTACGTGTTCGGTGTAACGGTGGTCTGAACCAACAACGTAGTGCGGTGCGTTAACTGATCCTTGGTGTGATATTTATGAATATTTTTTCATATAATTTACTGGAGTAAATCCCTCGTACTGCCATTTAGTTTTTTTAATTAAAGAACATCAACTTCTAAAAGTAGGTTATAAAGTTGGTCAAACAAATCAACTTCGGGAAGTAGAGCTAGACAGGAAGGTTTCCTTGTCTTATTCGAAGGATGAGGCAGAGAAGCTAGCGACAAGAAAATTACATTTGGATAGGTAGTTGGAATATAAGCTAGTGGACAGAAAAGTCAATTAAAATTGTGATGTTTGAGCAAACAATTCACATTTCTAGGCTTAGTGTTCTAGTACAGTGGCAGTTCAGATGAAAATGTAACATATGTAGTTGAAATATCAACAACAACAACAACAACATACCCAGTGTATTCCCACAGCGTGGGGTCTGGGGAGGGTAGAGTGTACGCAGTCCATACCACTACCTCAGAGGTGAGGTAGAGAGGCTGTTTCCGATAGACCCCCGGCTCAAGACAAAACAGTCTAAAAATAGGCTAAAAAGGACGTAACAATGATACAGGATAAAAATACAAGATAAAACTACAAGAGACGATAGGAAGTAATATGTAGTAACAAACAACAGACAGAAACAGAGCACTGCCACAAAATACTACCACGAGGAATCCAAGAACAAGGAACTATAAGCGTAACACTACGATTACTAGTCGGGACAATAAGCCTACACTGCAACCTACTAGCCTACACACACTTCTACCTACTACTCTTCTACCCTAATCCGCGTCCTCCACACCTTTCTATCTAGGGTCATGTCCTCGGTAAGCTGCAACTGCGCCATGTCCTGTCGAATCACCTCTCCCCAATACTTTTTCGGTCTACCTCGTCCTCTCCTGTAACCATCCATAACCAACCTCTCACACCTCCGCACTGGAGCATCCGTGCCTCTCCTCCTCACATGTCCGAACCATCTCAACCTCGCTTCCCGCATCTTATCTTCCACCGACGCCACACCCACCTTATCTCGGATATCCTCATTCCTAATCCTATCTCTCCCAGTGAAAGCAATGGCTATTTACGTGTTCGGTGTAACGGTGGTCTGAACCAACAACGTAGTGCGGTGCGTTAACTGATAAAATAAGTTGAGTGCTACGTGAAAAAAAGATACCTAACAATGATTAGACCGAAGTGGTTGGTGAAGTTGCATCTTCTTTCTTTTCTTGTGTTGACCGCGTCTCGTAACTAATTCGGAACCATGGCTTCACCTCAGAATTCCAAAATGAAAGCTTTGGTGGTGAATGTGTATGATAGGGTCCCTCATAAGTACAAACGATTGGTGATACTGTCCAAACAAGTATTTGTTCTTTTATTCTTAAATATGGTCTTAGCAAGATTCATGATGTTCTATGTGTAGAATATAGTGAAATGCTCTGAAAGCTAAGTACTATAGAAAGATTGTGAGACCAGTAAACGTTATATATGAGTGCAAGTTGGCCTCTTAAGGCTCAACATATCTACACGATAAATTTTGTTAAAATGGAGATGTTAAATGGATTTGCAGTCATATAAGATTGCACAAGATTACAAATGATCAGGTCCAATAAAAGATGAAAATACCAGAATTCATGTGTCTAGTCAAGCATCGCCACATAAATTGGTTCAAAGGGAGTATGCAATAAGGTTGCTTGAAATTGTTTGACCATATCCTCTGTACACTTCCCAATGCATTGATCATTTACAGTTTGATGATTAAAGGTGATAAACATAAACTAGACCTAAGTTACGTGAACGTATTATCTCAAGAGACTTGTAGTCTCTCGTAATGAATACATTTTTAGCCAAGAACAGAACATAATACGAACAAAAGTTATATATAGTTGAATTAAGACTTGTTCTTGTTGCACGGATATCATGTCTGGTGTTTGTTGGTCCTTACATTTCAGCTATTTACTTCTTTGTAGAGATACATATGAGATTTGGAGAAAATTTAGTTTTTAAAAACTCCTAATTTGCCTCAAAGCATTTTTTTTTGTATTGCACCCAAAGGGTGTGGCCTAATGATCTATGAAGTAGGAGATGGATCTCAGGTTCAAATTCCAATGGGGGCAAAAACACTAGGTGATTCTTCCTATCTACTTAAGCCCTGTTGGACAAAGTTACTCGGTATTTGTGTTGGTGAACAGTTACCTGGTGGAATAATCAAGGTGTGCCAAGCTGGCCTAAACACCACCGTCATAATAAACACTTGTTTAGTATTGTCTAATTGAACCTTGATACATCGAAATGGATAATGAGAATTCGTATAATTAATCTAACTAATTTGGAATTGATTGGTATCTCTTTTTTCGTCCTTCATGTTGTTGCATATATTCGACATAACAAATGCTTGTGACTTTATAGATCTGTAATGCAGTTCTTGCTGCACGGATTATGAATGCTACACTGGTGTTACCTGAGTTGGATGCAAATTCCTTCTGGCACGATGATAGGTACTTAGTTCCTCGAATTCCCTAATTGTTCTACCATTTATAACATGTATCATGATTGACATTGTTATTTGAGTATATTGCTAAAATCTCTGTACTATAATGTGGTTCTAAGTATCCTCGACAACATGCGTGGTATTATTCTAAGTCTGTCATGAAAGGAGTATACAGGCTGGCCGATGATAGAAAAAGTAGAAAACAGTTTATCTAATACTCTTCAAATGGTTTGTACCTTAATGGCCCGTAGGAAAATCATTTTGAGTGTGATATTTGTGCTCACTTATTTATTTATTTTTATTCGTGAAATTATGACCATTTCAAGAATTTTATAAATTGAAGTAAAGGGAAACTTTATGTGTATAGAAGTATTCTGGTCATGCACCCAGTAGTTGGTGGATTTTCTCTGATAGAGATGACCTTTACAAATTATAGGAAATTGAGGAGTTAAAGACAGTTTGAAGTTCAGCCACTCCTCTTGAATCATGAGCATCATGGCTCTTAGTTTTCTTTACTTGATATTCTAAATTTACTTTTTATGCAGCTGATGTTATTACTGGCTGTGTTACTGAGTGATTTTTCTATTCTTTGTTTCTGGTCCTGCTCTCCAAAAAGTTTATTAGAAAGTAGGACTAGACTAAGTAAATCGTACGGCTCATTATGGTGTTTACAAAGAAAAGACTGTTACACCAGTTTCTTTATCGCTCAAGGAGGAAGCTTCTCATGAGTATGATATTGATTGATTTTAGACAGTCCCTCAAAATATTTGTTGGAGTTGGTTTGTTACCATTAACTTAGTCTCCCAAGCTTGCTCTTGATTGATTTATAACTCTCACAAATTTTTTAGTAGTTTGAGTTTTTACCTATTGAATGAGTCGACGTGTAACTTTATTTCTATTAATCCTCAGTGGATTTCAAGGTATCTATGATGTTGAACATTTTATCAAGACATTGAAGTATGACGTAAGGATAGTGGAAAGCATTCCTGAAATTCGAAAAAATGGAAAGGTCAAGAAGATAAAAGCAAAACAGGTATACATTGCTCCAGCAGAGTTTGATCATGTTCTTCTTGAGGCTCTGATGGATTTTAAGAAAGCATTTTTTTTTCCAGATTCGACCCCCTAGAGATGCTCCTATCAGTTGGTATACAACAGAGGCTCTAAAGACGATGAAGGAACATGGTGCCATTTATCTTACTCCTTTTTCACATCGACTAGCAGAAGAAATTGATTATCCTGAGTACCAGCGGCTTAGATGTAGAGTTAACTATCATGCTCTTCAATTTAAGCCTCATATTGTGGAGTTAAGCAAATCAATAGTCAGTAAACTTCGTTCGCAAGGCCACTTTATGACAATACACCTTCGTTTTGAGATGGATATGCTATCATTTGCTGGGTAAGTTACTCATTATTGTGTGCACCTTAAGTAGATTAAAGCTCAAGTGGTGCTTTAGTCCCCATCTTCTGTCCTTTCCTGAGGTGGCCCAAAGGAAAAACGCAACAATGTAACAGAAAAAAGGTTGAAAGAGAGGAAGAACAGATTCTTCAAATCTCTCTCTTTCTCACTTTGTTTCTTCTTCCTGTTCCTTTTTTGGTTGGGAAAGTTACGAGCTGACAACAGAAATAATTGCTCTATTCCATTGGGTATCCTTAGCCCTTGAAGTACTTCTAGTTGGTGCTAGTTAGTATAGACCAAAATTCCTTTTTTGGGCATCAAGTTTGAGATCTGTTTAACCATGGGCTCAATTTCCTCAGGTGCTTTGACATATTTTCTCCTGAGGAGCAAAAGATTTTGAAGAAGTATAGGCAGGAAAATTTTGCAGAAAAGAGACTTGTTTACGATGAAAGAAGGGCAATTGGGAAATGTCCACTCACTCCAGAAGAGGTAATCTTATAGATACTTGTACACAATGTGTGGATGTTCTTCAAATGTACAATTTCCCTGCTATAAGTTGCTTGATTTAAAGCCATCTTAAAATGGTTAGATATGTATCATTTGGATGAGAGTAGAGGTTAAAGATGCTTAGTATAGCTCCAATGTTCTTACGATAATAATAGTCTGTATCCTATTCAACTCTGTTCTTTTCCCAAAGAGTAACTACACATTTAAGGAAGTGTATCTATGTAAAGATGAACTCTAGAAATCATTAAAGAGATTATCCATTGGAACTTGATATATTTTTAAAACAACCAGCAAAGAACCCTTTTGGGGATACAACAGGAAGGTGCACAAATACGGCGCCAAGAGTGCGTAAATTCTTGTGGTTCTTTATGATGATATTTTATTAAGCCGAGTCTGAAATATTTTGAAATATTAAGAAGCTATGGCAGAGCAAGGTGAGTATATTCAAGGTATGAGAAGATTGCTGTCTTTTAATATCCTGTCAAGGACTTGAATCAGTTTGTGGAAATTTCTCTACTCAGAATTGCACATTATTAAATTGAGAATTAGCTCAAATACTAACTTGATGTTATATAAATGAAAGTATTTTTCTTGTTTCATGAAGCTCAACTACTTATAGGTGCACCAGTGTTTACAGTAGAAAGCCCTTTAAACGATGATACATTCTTTATGAGTTGTTTAAGTATATACATTAATACTTGTATTGTTAACTGGAAAATTTGAAAATGGTTAACTGGAAAATTGTTGTTCAGGTAATTGATATTTTCCCTTCTAATCTGGCAGGTGGGTCTTATTTTACGTGCAATGGGGTTTGACAACTCTACTAGGATATACCTTGCTGCAGGTGAGCTCTTTGGTGGTGAGCGATTCATGAAACCTTTCCGTTCCATGTTTCCCCGCTTGGAGAACCATAGTACAGTGGACACCACAGGTGAGCTGGGGAAGAACACAATGGGCTTGTTAGGTTCAGCTGTGGATTATATGGTTTGTCTTCTCTCTGATATTTTCATGCCAACATATGATGGACCAAGTAATTTTGCAAACAATCTCCTTGGTCACCGGTTATACTATGGTTTTCGCACGACAATCCGACCTGATAGGAAAGCGCTGGCTCCTATCTTTATCAATCGTGAAAAGGGTCATACAACTGGTTTTGAGGAAGCAGTTAGGCGTGCCATGTTAAAAACAAACTTCGGTGGACCTCATAAGCGGATCTCACCTGAATCATTTTATACTAATTCTTGGCCGGAGTGCTTTTGTAAAAAATCAGCTGTAAATCCTGCTGATAAATGTCCACCAAATGATGTTGTTGAAACCTTAGATAGCCAACTGGAGAGTGAAGGAATCAGTGACTTTGAGGGAAGCGGATCAAATTTGACGTCAGCTGTGGATAAATAGATGTTGTCTGAAGTTTCTTTGGGTAATATTTTTGGATCTTGAAATGACGCGACACCATGAGGTCAAATGGAAGAGAAATGAGATGGTTTTCCTTATCTACGGGTTGGTTTTACAGGTATCACTTATCTCAGATTATTCTATCTATCTATTGTGACGGTTTTACTTGTACATTTTTAGTGATCACCTGATAAGTGATAACAGTAAATGTAGCTGCCAATGGATAAAAGCAGCGTAGGAGGAAAAAAATGGTAACAATCGATGGAGAATACCCTCGATTGGTATTTGAGTTAATTTTTCCATCTGCGGGAGTCCAGGGAGGTTTCGTATGTAGGACTAGGGGACTCGTCTGGCACCTTCCTTTCAGCAATATCAGAGTCATTCGATGCTGGAGATGTCGAAATCTGGGCATTTTATTTGCTCATTTTTACAGTTCATCTTTTTGAGTATCTGAGGATGTCATGAACCATTGTTGTATCTGATTTGGTATCTTTCTCCAATATGAAATAGATTCTTCCTCACATTTCATCATGTTGTTAATGAGAGTACTGGTTTCTGGTGTTCAATTATATATTGAACTTGTTATTTCAAGTTTCACTGCTGAGATTAAGGGTGTGTTTGGTATGGAGGAAAATAATTTTCAATTTTTCTATGTTTAGTTGGGAAAATAGTTTTGAACATATTTTCTCTAAAAAAACAAGTGCCTTGAAACTCAGAAAAATGACTCCCCTAGTGAGTAGGAAAATAAGTTCTATAAGTGAAGTTTTATGCTATGCGTCTCCTCACCCTAACCCAATTTAGATTATATATAAATGATCTTTGGGACAATGTTTTTTGATTACTTACCTGTTACCAAAAAATAAGTAAAAAGGTGATTTATTTTTCAGGATAACTTTTTCATACCAAATATACACTAAACGTCAATTCGAAGTTACAAAAGTTCTTGGGAGGATGGTTCAAAATGCATTGTACGTACACCTTTCTACAACAAAATTTTATATACATAAGGACATAAGAAAGGGGGTTCTATAAACTTGTTCCGACCTGGGATAATAATCATGAGCTTGGTCTTACTTCACCGTCGAGAAAAGAAGACTTTCATCTCCAAGTTTACCTTAGATATAGTTCCCTTCTATTTTTTGGGGGTGTGAAGCAGTGTCGAACAAAACTACCCAACAAGCATTAGCTCTACCTCAAAAGGAGGTGATCCAGCCACACCGTAACTCATGAAATCTTCGTGTAACGTGTTCCATCTGGAGGATTGTGAACTTTCCTATACCAACAACTGAAATCATCACTATCATCTTTGTGAACTAAACTTATATATTCATCCTGAAGCTACAAGTTTGCAGATTGGAGCAGGGAGATGGGAAGATGTACTGTACTAATTACCTAGATCAGACATTTACATTCTTAAATATTACAGCACAGCGGAGGAATGCAAAGAAAAAAGATGTTTTCTCCCTGATTAGAAGTTCTAACCAGCTGATTTAACGCGCAGTTTATTAGCGACATAGAGAAGGTGGCTGATATTAGTAGATGGATAATTTTGCAGTAGCTTCAAATTAGAAGTGAAATCACCAGCAAGTAAACGCCTCCTGACAATAATCAACATAGCACAGCAGATTCTGAGCACTGTTTCCTGCAAGTTGATAATAATATTTGTTATTTATAACAGTAACAAACAATATCCTTGATGTGGAATTTTCCCCTAAAAGTCTATGAAATTACTTATCCAAAGAAAAAAGAAAAGGAGTGACGAGATGGAATTAATAAAGGGACGGAACATCAACTTTTAACTCAATGACATCTGACCTGAGGTCCTTCAGGATCACTTAGGAGCGTGTCCCATATAAGAAGACTGTCCGGAAAATTGAACTCTTGCGTCAGAAGTAGAGTTATCCACCTGAACGCATAAAACTGTGGATTCACCTGTTAACATCCAACATCGAACACATAAGATCAGTGTTAAACTCAAAATATAAGCAAAGCAAGTGAAGGTAATATCTAGCATCTAAGGGAAAAATAAGGAAACATGCTGAACTTATTGTACCATCTAAGCACATGCCATCAGTAAAACCAACAAATTCCGATATAAGAAAGCACAAGGACAATCACAAACATATGGGATGTCTTGTGACTTTAAAGTTATGTAATCCAGGCAATTGATTCTCCAGCACAGGAATCAGGACATATATAGATTCTCTAGAGACATGTTTCCAATATATTCTGTAAATATAGATTGTACCAGCTGCTAATATTACCTGAAAGGCAAAGAAAGAAGAGAAATCCAGACAAATCCTACTAAAAGGAAGGTGTGGATGACTATAGGATCTTGAATCGAGAACATAGTTCAGCCTAGGGACAGGCTAGTGTGTATCTGAATCAATTCTCAATCGGGTCACTTGGCTGCCAGAATATATAAGGTGCCAGACAATGAACACCGGTTTTCATTCCAAAGGAAACAATTCACAAATGAACAAGCCCAACATGTTTCATGGAAAGCTGTTAGGCTTAAAACTGACTTCTCCCAGGTGTGACAACAGGGGGTTGCTCGGATGGTAAGCACCCTCCACCTCCAACTTTAAGGTTGTGGGTTCGAGTCACCAAGAAAGGGAAAAAAGGGTGGGAGCTCCTAGGGATGGGTAAAAAAAAAAGGAAAGAAAAGAGACTTCTCTCAGGTGTGGGCATGGTCACCTGCACCTCTTTGTTATGCTGATCCTTTATTTACCTTGATGTACACGTGTCGAACGGGTGTGATAAGGGTGTAGGACGCTGTGCTGATACTTCAAAATACACTAAAAATTAGCAAGAATACTTGAGATATCCATACCATGTATGCACCCATAAGCGGATCTGTATAACATAAGCTTGCACTCAAAAAGTAAGGTTCTGGACAAGAAAGCCTCCAGGTTGACAAGTACATTAACGCTGCAGTTTTTTCTTTAAATAACTGATTACATTAATATTATAAAACATGCCATCAATAATGAAAATTAGCAAATAGCAGAATTAGCAAGCAGAGAGGGTGCCTAAATTAGATGTTCTCAAAACTGGACAAAAATGTAATAGCCAATAATGCACTAAACAAGGAATCTTACATTTGTTGTCACTTCAAGATGCCGCCATAGCTCTTCATCATGTTCTTTCAAAAGTTGAGATAGCCTTGTAATTGTGGAACGAATACCAACAACACTATTATCAAGTTGCTGACAAAAATTATCACGAAATCCACTCAACAACTCCACAAAGCAGAAGAAAGTATCTGCTTCTGCGATTGCCTGTATAATTTGCAGATAGAAATGATAAATAGACTGATTGATGACGACATTTGAAGCTTCAGTCTAGAAACAGCTGAAAGAATAGCTCAGTCTAGCAAAAAGATATAGCATACAAAGGTTTTGACAAACTGAGTAGCACCCTTCACCAAATGATCAAGATACAGAACCACCACAACTATCATTATCATAGAGAACTAGAGCCCACAAAGGAAAACCATAAGAGAAAAGAGCAAGATAAATATAAAGAAGAACTATGTCTAAAATAATTCATTGGTCGAAGATCAACAGTTGCAAGTTTCAGAGAATTCAGCTGGCCCCAAATTCTTTAGCAAAACTTGGTTACCAGCTACCATGTTCAGGGAGTGACTACCAGCAAAACGTCACTAAGGGAACAAAGCATCACTTAGACACTTACTGCATCTTCCTCATTGGGATCATTCCTGAATACATAGAAAAGTGGTGCCAAGATCTCATTCATCCCTTGCACATATCTAATACCAGGATTCAGTTTGGCAAATATAATGAGTATAATCCTCAAAGCATCCTGGAAACAAAAGATAGACAAGGTCAATCCACTGCAGTTTGTATTATAAAGCCAAAAAGACTAGCTCTTGCCTGGTTAGATTTTGCAGACGGCGTGTCCCCTGAGAAAAAGTGCAGGTCTGGATGGGTGCGCTTTACATCCCGATCAATCTGTTCAATAATTTCTGTGTCCTACAAGCAAATAGTATAAGAAAAATTATCAACAGTAATAAGTTGTGACATCCTCTTGTCAACTTGACAAATTTCACAGTTTCTTGTTGTTTTTTTTCCATTTTGAAGGAATTAAAATGTTAATTGCGTACGAAAAACAGCCATGATAGAATTGATATTTGTGTCCAGTGTAATGTAAGTATGGTTGAGGCAAAACTTAAATAAATAAGTTGATATATTACTAATACTGACAACAGCTTCAAAGCAAAAATAAATTAAAAAAGCTGCTTTCAGAAGAATCCTGACCTATTTGTTCCCTCTCCGGGTCTATCATGGTCATAATATAACAAAGTACAGTGTTCAATGGGGGTACCAATACTTTTAGGGGTCGTTTGGTTGGAGGTATTAGGAAAAATAATCTCAACATGAAGTTCTGTATGAAATAATGCAATGTTTGGTTGGAGGTATTCAGAACGCACAACTAATGTAGTGTTTGGTTGGCCGTATAAGGAAAAAAAATCCCCCCATAAGGAATGCAACGCTTGGTTGGCGGTACTAAATATGTGAATTCAGCTATTCGGTAATTTTTATGTATTATTTATGCAGGATAGAATGTAACATAAGAATATGAGTATTAGTAATACAAAGATAAAAGTATTTGTAGATGAAATGCCCTTAAAGTAGGTAATCCCTACATAACATCCCTCTATTAATATGCACTGCATAACAATCTCAACATTATTATCCACTGTATAACAATCCCTTCATCAATACTCACTATATAAATAATTCCTGCATTATAATCCCCCATAACTAAGATCAAACAGACATTTACAGAAAAGGGAATGTACGAAATCGATTGTGACATTCAGTTTGAGGGACTTGTTTTGAAGACATGTATTCTTATGCTCCATAATGGTGCTCTAACGGAAGAACCCTCAACATAATCTTAGAGATAGATACTGGGGGAAAAGATCATTTGAAAAAAGGTGATACCTGGAAGAACTGATTCCAGATGCTACTTTTCCCAAGACTCAAAGGATGCTCTCCCTGAGTTACTTCTGATCTTGAGAGTACACCTTTGCCTTCAACGCCTGTTCCTGTTCCATCGTTCTCAAGACTTGCAGACTTCTCCAACCTCCTCGCAATCTCTGACTGCCTAGCCATAACAACATTCAGGAAACTTTTGTACTTGAAAATAAATGATGCTTCCAGAATAACAAAACTCACATAGTATACATGAATTATTGATTCCATGAGAACACTTTTTGTTTTTTTGATAGGTATTGATTCTATGAGAGCATTTTTTACAATCTTTTTTACACATTAACCTTCCAATAATACCAAGGGGACTAAATAACATGAGAAATAAGCTATCCGCGCAAGAAGATGTCTATAATGTTCAAGCAATGCTAATTTGTCTGCCCAGAAAAGAGAAGGAAAACTACAAAATTAGTTATTGCAAACAGAGTCTGTGTTTCCATAACAATATTTGCTATAGTGGTCAACCATATCTAAATACTTGTAAACAACTCCAAGCAGGAGACTTGAAGAAAGGGACAAGACAGGAAACTACAACAACAGCAACATACCCAGTGTATTCCCACAAGACAGGAAACTAAATTCCAAATTTTTTTAAAAAAATTGCCTTTATTTCTTTTCTCATTTGACAATGAATATCATCCAGAGCAAACCATCTCTATAAACTTTTTAAGTAACTAACCATCTGTAGTTAGCACTTTTCAAAATCTTTTCTGATAGAGAAAAAGAAAAGGAAAAAGGAAGAAGAGATAGACCTTTGATAAGTCAAAATCCTTTCGTCAATCCAACACTAAGTTAATATCACTTTTACACACATATCAACAAAATTAACCACCTAATTATGCAGCATGGAATGTTTCCTTTTGCACCAAAAATTACATATCGAATGAAAGGGAACTTTTGACTCCTATAATGAATTATGGAAATTCTACAACTACTTTTGCTTCAGATCAACAAAAATATACAAAGCGGAGATATCTTCCATATGTCTTTCTCTTCTTTGTCTCCAACTTGCTCATTTTTCTGATAGATATATTTCCAACTTGCCAACTTCCACCATAGTTCTAGACGTCACCAACACCATGTTATATAAGGAATATGACAAGGACCACGACTATGCATGACAAGTGGGCCGGTTGGCCCATGACTGGACAGCCTGGCCCACATAAAATTAGGGCTAATGCAGGGGGACGGGATCTTCACATTGACACTTGATTAAGGAGCACAAAGATAAATATGGTGGAAAAGAATCTCTATCTTCTCGTATTCAACAAACAATTGACCAAATACTGGAAATAGCATTTAGACAAAAACGATAAATATGGTGGAAAAGAATCTCTATCTTCTCGTACTCAACAAACAATTGACCAAATACTAGAAATAACATTTAGACAAAAACGAGAAGGTTGGTCGAAAGAACTTGCAAAATATATAGTTAGGAGATGCTTACCTTTGTAATGATGTCTCTAGAACTACATGTAAATATGATGTTGTTAAATTGTATGAAATTTATCAAATTATTTAGTTCTGATATTGATCGGTCTGAACGTCAGTTAGATTTTTTTAACTCTTACATATCATTGGATAGATTATGACTAGATTATGCAAAAATGTATTTTAGCTTATCACTTTATTGAAGAATCACACATTGGTAATCTAATTTCAGAAAAGATTTGGGATTAATGTCTTATAATCTCAACGAAGTTACTAATATTTTTTTCTTTTGAATTGGTAATGATAAAGTTACCAGTATTATTTTTGATAATGCTTCTAATGGTGATAGTGTCCACTACATTTAGAAGCCTATTAGCACAAAAATTTCCTGATATATTCATGTTATTGCATGTCATATTTAGTTATTTACTATCTAACTGTACATGATGGTCTTAAATTAATTGACCATATATTAGCAAAATTAGATGTTCAATTGCTTTTCTTCTTCATGCTTATTCTGCATCTAGAAGGAATGAATTTAAAATAAACTGTCAAGTTTATGGTCTTAGAAGAACAAATTAACTTTAGATGTGGTCACTAGGTAGAATTCCTTATATCTCATGTTATCAAATATATCAATATTTAAGATGCCTGTCTTATACATTTAACTCTTCTCTTAATAGTGAAGAACTTGGATTACAAGATAGTGGTTACCCAATTGTAACTGGATTTAGGCTTTTCTGCCAAGCATCTTCAGCTAGAATGAGAAAATTCAGATTAAACACCACGCTATACAATTTTCTGAATTGCATCAACCTTTTTTACCCTTCACATTAAATGACAAATAGGAAGAAAATCAAGTAACTTGACCATCAGAGTAGTAAAAGAACTCTGAGATTTGCAATAACTGGGAAATAAGCAATTAACAGCGGATAATCAATTTGACATTCTTTTACAAAATCATTCCAGGGGTAGATTTGCAGCGAGGTAGTCTAATTTTGTAATGATAAAGAAATAAAGAACGTTTTTGAAACAAAAGCAAAGTTGTTAAAAGCCATTGCTTAAAGTGAAGAAGTGATGCGAAGCAACGATTATCACTTCATGGGTGAAGATGTGCAGCTAAGTGTGTGCTTCAAACAATGACACGCGAGTGAACAAAAAGAAAAGCGGCGGTTCTTTGATCTCAGCTTTGAGTAATTGGGTTAATATTGAAGGTATTGTGTATAGGATGTTGAAGTTAGTTATTTTAGTTATAATTTGATTATTAGATACTAGATTCATGTATGTTCGACATTTTTATCACAAAATTGGGCTCTTCACTTCTTGTTTTTTCACTTCATGCCCATGTACTTTGTTGCTTTTTGTGCATTACACCAGAAGCATGAGAAGTACCGACAGACAAAGGAGGGGTAAACATGACCGCAAAGGTCTTTATAGTACTTCAGTTATAATAAGTTATAAGATGTCATGCATTAGAGAAAAAACCAGAACTCACAGGATTCATTAGGAGCTCCTCTTTAAATTGCTTGTACTGGGACCTCTTCTGAGCCAATTCCGTTGGCCATAATGCTCTCTCAGTTGGCAAATACCCCAACAGTAGCTGCACAAAGACATGCACTCAAGATGATACATATACTTGAAAGGTATCCAAGATAAGACCTTTTCCTAACCACAAACTCCTACAAAAGAATTTTCTCCAACTTTAACCAAAACAAATGCCAGCCAGAAATTGAAGTTTTATAATATTAAGTTGCATAACACATTTTGTACCTTCCACACTATAGCACGAATGCCAGCTCCATCTGGTATCCCTTGTGATGCTAACCTCCGGACTTCCCCCAAATTAATAATCTTCCTTGACAACTAGATCCAATAAAAACGAAACAGTTGATTAGGAACAAGAAGAACAAACCCCAATAGGCCTTCCTATCCTAAAACTAGCTACTCTTTGCGATGTCCTCCAATATCAGGTTATTTCAACCCTCAAGCAGCATAATAATTTTATCGCCATTGTATTTATTTAAAAGACAAAAGAGACTAAGAACCGTCATTGGCTAACTAAAGGTATCTCATAATCATACATGGTGGTGGATACGTCCAAGTCATGCACATCTGCTAAAATTTGTTCCTTTTTAATGCATTTACCCCCAGGAACCTAGAGTTTTGATGCATACAAGTATTTTTATGATAAAAGGTCCCCGTGTCAGAAGAGATGCAGCATTACGAGCTAGTCGAAGTGGTATATCATTAACTTTAGTAATTAGTACGTGATGTAACTCTAGGCAGGGAATCAGACACTCACCAACATCAGATATCATATTATACTTGATACACGTACATGGGATAGCTAATGGCCTAACACACTATCAAGCTATAGGGTATTATTAATCTCCCTATAGCAATCCCTACATTATAATCCATGATATGACCAGTATATGAACCAAATGACCTCTTAACAAGTGTATAACTTAAAACTTGAGATAATGGTCAAAATTACACCTGAACTATCACTTTTTCGCGAGTTTCACACCCCAACTATCAGTTGATCATCAGATGTTCCATTTTCCTACCTGAACTATCACCATACCTAGTTGAGTTGATGATGATAATTCAGCTAAGAAAAGAAAATAGCTGATAGTTGGTTTAATCAGCTTTGAGGTGTGTTTTAATACATAGATAGCCATAGTTCATGTAGGAAAAGGAAACAACTGATAATCATCTTTGAAGTGTGTTTTAATACATAGATAGCTATAGTTCAGGTAGGAAAAGGAAAGAACTGATAGTCAACTTTGAGGTGTGCTTTAATACATATATAGTCATAGTTCAGGTAGGAAACGGAAACAACTAATAATCAGCTTTGAAGTGTGTTTTGATACATAGACAGCCATATAGTTCAGGTAGGAAAAGGAAACAACTGATAATCAGCTTTGAAGTGTGTTTTGATACAGAGATAGCCATAATTCAGGCAGGAAAAGGAAACAATTAATAATCAACTTTGAGGTGTGTTCTAATACATAGATAACCATAGTTCATTTAGAAACAACTAATAATCAGCTTTGAAGTGTGTTTTAATACATAGATAGCCATAGTTCAGGTAGAAAAAAAGGAAACAACTGATAATTAGGGCTAGTATGAAACTAGCGAAACAATTAACCCTTAAAACTCTATCCACATGTATTCAAAGGCAATAGAGAAGTGAGTGACCTCTTGAGAAAGCTGAGCATGTCGAGAAATATCCTCAGTTGTAGTACTACTAGAAGAGCTCCCATTTTCATCATCCCCACTGCAATTACTACTACACTACTAATAATGATACTAATAGAAAAAACTCCACTACTAACTTTCTACCCTAATCCTTGACCTCTATATACACTCTTATCTAGGAAATGTACTCAAAAGAGAGAGAAGAGAGTGACCTCTTGAGAAAGCTGAGCCTGACGAGAAATATCCTCAGTTGAAGAGATACCAGATGTCGTCGTCGTAGTACTACTACTAAGAGAGCTCCCATTTTCACCATCACTACTACTATTTAAAGGACCAACAATTTCCGCCTTAGGACTAGGCTTCTCAGCTCTAATTACAGCAGCTGGAGGCGCCATTGGAACTGGTAAATTGACCGAAGGAGATTCAACAGGAGTTAACGATTTTGATGAGCGATTCGTATTCTCACTGTGATTTGAAGTCTTCGAAGGAATTAACGATTTTGTATCTGAATTCAGATTTTCACTGTCATTTGAAGGAGTTGGCGATTGTTGTTGTTGTGGTAGAGAAGGAGAAGACCAGAGAGAATTGTTGAGCCAATCGGGAACGTGATTCTTCGCCATCTCCGATTAACAGAGCCAAATTGAAATCAGCGTGTTTTGAGTATAATGAAAGAAATTGGGTTTTGCCTGGGAGATTGGGAACATATCACGTGACAATCACGTGAAGATAAAGTCCCATGAAGAACACGTGAGAATAGGAGCCTGTTTGGATTTGCTTAAAAAAAAGTAGTTTTCAAGCATTGCGATTAAAAGTTGAAAATAAGTGCTTATAAATAAGTAGATAAGTGTTTGGATAAAAAGTGCTCAAATTGAAAAAAAAAACTGTTAATGTGTTTGGTAAACAAGTGTTGTTAAATATTTTTTTATTGTAGGAGAAAGAGTAAGATGGAGAATCGAGATGAGAATGAGAGAAAAGAGAGTAATCCATACATTTAGGGCTGAAAAGTAAGGATAGTGTTGGAATTGGGGAAAATTATAAGGGATAAAAATGTAAATGTATTGATCAAACTTTAAAAGAATTTTAAGCTGAAAGCAAAAAGCTGGGGTGGGGGGACAGCTTTTAGCTTTTTTTAATCGGTTTTTAGCTTTTTTTAATTGCTTTTTTACTTTGCCAAACACTTAAAAAAGCTAAAAAAGAGATTAAAATTTGGTTCTTGGTGTTTGGTTAAAAATAATAATAATACTCCCTCTGTCCCATATTAGTTGTTAACTATACTAAAAATAGTTGTCTCATATTAGTTGACCACCTTATTAAATCAAGAAAGCATTAACTAAATTTTTCTCATATTACCTTTGCAATTAATTCTTGTTTGTAAAGTTTCAAAGAAGTTTTTTAAAAGGTAAATTAGTAAAATAATCTTCTTATTTATGATTTCTTAATATGCGTGTTAAAAGGAAAGTGTGCAACTAATATGGGACGGGAGGAGTAATAAGGTGTGTTTCGTTGGAAGGAAAATGTTTTCCATTTACTTATTTTTTTTGAGATATACGAGTAAAAATTACTCCTCCGTTCATCTTTACTTGTCCACTATACTAAAAATAGATAATTTTATAACTTAGTTCCTAATTTACTCTTATCATTAATTATAGTCATTTTCCTATTACATTTTTCAAAACATTGTATAAGAAGTGTGCAAAGCCAATAATGGATAAGTAAAGTTGGACGGAGGAAGTATTATCCTAAAGATATTTTTAGCTTGGAGAAACTACTCATTTCTAAAGAAAAAATGTATTTTTTATTACTAACTTACTCGTAATAAATATCTCGAAAAAAGATGTAATTACTTAGTACAAATTTCTTGGTTATGTAAAACTTTCTTTATTTAAAGCATGATAAAATTGAAAAAATATTATCAGTGTCTTCTTGATTATCTAAAATACCACTTATTTAAACACAAAACAAAAAACTAAAATATCACTTATTTAGAAACGAATCAAAGATAATTATTATGAGAAGTGAGAGTGGGGTGTAGAGGTGGTGCAGATGGGAATACAGATGAAGCATGAAGAGAACCCAATCAATATGAAAGCGATAGCTTGTGGAATTTATTTTCCTTACTTTCATTGCAAAAGTCATTTTTTTTGTTAAAAGAATTTGTTTTCCTAATATATAGGTGTCTCATGAGAGTGGAAATGAAAAAGTAATTACAAGAAACACATAACAAAAGATTCATGTAATGGCATTAACAATTTCTGAACTCATATGGATCAAAACAATTAATCAAATTAAACTTTTGAGGGTTCACTTCACATTGCATCGAATCGAGTATACCACTAGAAGATCAAATATTTAATAATCACTTCGAACATTCTAGAGGAGTGTTTTGAAATCTATTAGCGTCTTTACAATAATCATAAATCATATTTTTGCTTCTAATATCTCTATATAATTTTTCTTGATTATAAGTTAATTTCCAAAAATATTCAGAATTCCACCACAACTTTGTTGAATTGCAATTCAAATTACTATTAGAAGGGCAACCTTCAATGTTGAATCCTTGAAATTGTGCTATGAATGGAGAATTTGACCAATTGATTTTTGCTTTTCCATTTTCTGTTGCCCAAGTTTCTGCATTCCATATTGTGGCCTCTGATTGCATTGGTTGTGAAGGGTATCCAATTCCTCTATGGGATTTGTTCTTGTAAACCCTAATTGGTATTTCATCTACCAAAAAACTGTAAATAAACAAATCAATTAAACAATAATCATGTACTCCATCCGTCCATCTTTACTTGTCCAGTATATTAAAAATATGTTTAGTTTGGAAGATAAATGGATAATTTATCATTTTGTGTCTATTTTACACTTGCTATTAAATGCCATTCATTATCCAATTCATTTCTCAAAATATTAAATTTATTACATTGATCAAAGGGTGATAATAGTAAAATTACCCCTATTATTTATTGTTTCTTAAGGTGTGTCAAGTCAATAGTGAACAAGTAACGATGAACGGAGGGAGTATTAAGTAGCAAATGAAAACACTGTATGGCCATCGAGAGGTACAATAGGATGATTGAGATTCATTCACTTTTGGTTAAAGGTCTCGATTTCAGTTTTAAGAATGAAAGACTTTTTACTAGAAGAAATTTATGTCTTACGTTACTCCTAAAATGGACACAATATCAAGGGTCAAAAAAAATCTGAATGCAATAGCTTTTAGGATGAAGGCGAGCGAGGTTAAATCTATAAAATTCGAGAAATCTTCTAAAAGTCAACTCACACCCCCTTAAAAGAACATCGTAATAGGTATCTTGGAGGTGTCATAAGCGGTGAAAGGAAGCACAAAGAGCTATGAAATATGGAAATCATATTACCTTCCTTAATAGGCCTACCCGACGAGGATCCAAATTTACCAGATCAGTAAACTTCGAATACTAGATGATTAAATCGAAAGAACCGGTTGGTTGATCCAACTTTACGCGATACACTATGTAGTTATATCAAAGCATAAATAAGAGGTCTTAAGTTCGAATTCTGGAAATAAAATCGTTTTTGGTAGGCATTTCTTCTGCACAAATCTGAATTAATCGAACTACAAAGCGGATACCGAATACTGGATGAACACAAAAAAAGAAAAATGAACTTACACAATCTGATGTGAATTCCAGAGGATTGAATACTCATGAAAATTTGCTGTTGGATCAAACCAAAGTTGAATTCTTTGTTCTCTATCACCAACCCCATTTGCAAAAACATTTGTTTGCAATATGTATTGTTTCCCTTCTCTATTACCCAAAAACTCAAAATCCAATTCATCATGGTGGCTTGTATGTGAATGTAGCTGCCAAAAGATTAAAAGAAAAAACAGTAAAGGATAAATTATACAACTTACAAAATAAAAGGGCATAATACATAAATGCGCCCTTTAACTTGGCATATGTCTTCCTATGTGATATAATATGAGTTTTATATGACATAATACAAATCAATTCGAGTGTATCTCACACGAATTGTCATGTACAACGCGTGTGTCTACTTGTTCAACTTTATACAAGTGCCTACTTGTGTAGACCCAAAGTTAGAGCGCCCTAGAGGATGTAGAAGGCAGCTGAAGCCAAGTTAAAAGGCACGTTTATGTATTATGCCAAATAAAATTGAGTAACTTCAATATATACATAAAAAATTGAGTTACTGGTTAAAAACACATCTAAACTGTCACTTTTTCGCGCGAGTTTCATACCTCAATTATCTGGTGTTCTCTTTACCTACCTAAACTATCATTTTCTTTGTACTAATTAAAACACACCTCGATGTTGAGTTGGCCAAATATTTATTCTCAATCGACAACATACACGTGTAGACTAACTCAATATCGAGGTGTGTTTTAATACAAAGAGAATGATAGTTGAGCTATATACGAAACTCGCGAAAAGGTGATAGTTTAGATAGGTAAATAGAAAACGGATAAAAACTCACAAAAAGATAATAATTTAGGTGTGTTTTTGACCATTAACTTTAAAAAATTTCATAAGACTATAAAAATTTAGATTTCTGAATGTAATGAAATATTTAATAAACTTAAACAAACTAAACAACAAATAACTTCATCTCAATAGTAAGGTCGACTAGATGAATCTTCATTTTTGATGTCACTCTATTCAAGCTCTAACAAGACTAGAAGATTCCACACAAATATTGGACCTAAAGTGAACATAATAGCATGACTAAAATCAAATCTCAACTAATTGTATATTGTTCTTTTTCTCACTGTACCTAATATTTTCATTATGAATTTCAAGAGATAAAAAATTTATAAAACTTATGGTAATAAGTAAATTATATTAACTCTCAAGAAGTGAAAAATTGAATGTATAATGTCTTCTTACATAGAAGGTTGTCACTACTCCAGCTGAGTCTTTGTTTGGTAGCTTTATTCTCATTTTGAATGATCCTGAGCCATAACTATTTTTGGACTGAATTCCACATCCTGCAGATTATTTTTTTAGAATAAAAAAATTTAGTTCATTTGATATTTATGATTCTAAAACAAAAATGAAAAAATCAAAGGTCTTAGGTTCGAGCCTCCAGGAATGAAAAAAAATCATGTTGGAAGCTTAGAAATGGACCCTGCAATGCGCGACTTCGGGCTTAGTCGGGCCCCAAATCCCAATACAGATACTGAATACTGGGTAAGAAACCAAAAAAAAAAAAGACTTGTGGTCTAAATTTACGCCGTCGTAAGGAAAAAGTCTCATTTTTTTCTGCTTACCCTTGACGGAGCTCTACTCATTTTAAATCATCGTCAAAAGTTGAGGGGTAAATATGAACATGAAGAATTTGGACACGTGGAGCCCAACTAATTCACTCTGGAGCTCTGTTAATGATAAGGGCAAATAGAAGACAATATGCTAACGACAAGAGTATGAATAGACCAAAAGTCTAACGAAGGCAAAATTGAACAATTTCTCATAGTATAGGGACAAAATTCGGCACATCTCCCTATTTGAAAAAAAAGGGGCATCCCGAGTTCCCGCTATGCGCAGGATACGGAAAAGGGCCGAATCACAAGAGTTTACTATACACAGTCTTACCTTGCATTTCGTCCAGAGGCTGTTTTCACGGCTTGAACCCCGTGACCTCCTACTCATCTCCCTATTTAAATGACATAATACATAGATATCTTAACTTGGCTTCAATTGACAACCAAACATGTCAATTTTGAGGATGCACATTTAAATACCTCAACTCATTTCCATTATGTCAGCTGAAAACTCCAACTTACAAAATGATCATTTAAGACACCTCCAAAAATTTTGTGTCACGTCAATGCCAAGTGTTCACGAAACACAATTCGGATGAGTTGAGGTGTCTAAATGTTCATTGTTTAGTTGCTAGTTAAAGCCAAGTTAAGGTGTCTGTCTAGGTATTATGCCATTTGAAAAGTAGCCATTTCATATTTAGGATTCTATGAGTAAAAAACTTAAGGAAACAAGAAAGAAAACTACAAAGGAAAGATCACCAGAAATTTTATCAAGGGATAGCTGAATTTCTTCTCCATTGTTCAATGACTTGACATTGTTGTTCCCCCAAGAAATGTTGTAATTTTTATTAAATGGTAAAGCTAAACTTTCAAAAACTCTAGTTAATACTAAAAGAGCACTTAGACAAATTAGTAGATGGAAACCCATTCAGTAATTTAACAAAATTGCACTAAGATATTAAGGCAGGCCTTTTTTAAAAAAAAACTCTTAATTGGGTTGAATTAATAAGTGAAAGAGTTTTAAAGTAACTTAAAATTGATTAATTAGATGAATAAATATGCCTTCAAGTCATGAGTTATTAGTTCTGTTCTTAAGTGAAGTAACTGTTGACAACATAAGGTAACTGAAATTTACCTTTATAACAGCAAAATTATTAAACTGCACTCACTGTAACTTTACATAACAAAAAAGACACTACTGTTATAAGAACAACGACAGTAACATATCCAATGTAAATCCCACAAGTGAGGTCTACGGAGGCTGGGATGTACACAGACCTTACCGGGGACCTTTGTGGAATAGAGATGTTGTTTTCAATAGACCCTCGGCTCAAAAGAAGAGTTTTACTGCGAGAAAAATATGATAGCGAAAAAGGGAAGGGGAATATCAATGAAAGTAACATTTATCCTAGCCACAAGAAAGAGAGAAAAATGTACTCTCTAAGTTTCACAATGATTATATTATTCAATCAATTGAGTTGGGAACAGGAAAAGTTTTCCTTGATGAATTTAACTTTTTTCCCACCCCACCCCTCAGGAGGATCATTAGTGTTCCCGTTTACTCTCCAGCGTGACTCGAACCCTCAAACTATTGGTCGATGGTGGAGGTGCTCCACAACTTGAGCAAGCCTCACTTGTCCCTTGATGCATGAATATAACTGATCTAAGTTTGCAATTTAATTTGCTTACTTCCAGCTTTCAGGCCTGAACTTTAGCTCCCATTTTCTTCTCAAGCTTGGCGCGTTCAACAACTTCCTGGATGTGCCGATCATGCTCCCTAAGCAATCGATCCACATTCATCGAGTTCGATTCAGCAGGTAACCGAGCAGAAAAAATGCTCTTCTTTCCCTTGATTTTGCATTCAACTTGATTTGATGCAGTAGGCAATGGACCACAACGTTGTTTTCCCCCCTTGATATCGAGGTCATTAATTTGCTTTGCGGCAGCAGCAGTTGACGGAACATGATTCTGCTTCTTCTTTCCCTTGATAAAACTCCAGAAGCTGTGTTCCTGATGCTCTTTGTCCTTATCTCTGTTAGCTTCTTCAGAAGATTTTCGAGATTCGGACATTTTGTACATTGCCCAAGGTGCATTCTCCCGAGGATCATCCATTGTTTTATTTTCCTCGTCAATCCAGTTGATTGCGCTAAAATAAGTTAATGATTCGGCTTTAGCTTTCTTCCATTTTGCTTTTGCACCTTTGGTTGGAGGGTATTTTGGCAAACTCGATGGATCGGAAGCAAGTGGTTCAACGTAGAAAAAATTGTGATCCATAGCAATAGCAGCAGTTCCCCTGCACTGAGGTTCTATAGAAAGCAGGGTTTGCATAAGTTCCAGAGCAGCAACAGGAAAATCACGAAATGTTTCTTCCATCTGCGGGTTGTAAGGCACTTTCTGTTTCAAAATTGCTGCGTTAGACGAATTGTATTTTCGCCAATAGTCATCAGAAGGAGAGCCACAGAGTTTGAATATCGTATGCAATTGATCAATTTCATTTTTACCTTGAAGAATCGCTTTGCCATTAAATAGTTCTCCAAGTACACAACCAATACTCCATATATCCACTTCAATTCCATAAAAACCCGATCCAATTAACAGTTCTGGTGGTCTATACCAGAGAGTTCCAACGCGGCTAGTCAATGGGACATTAGGCTTGGTTGTGAAAAATGTTGATAGGCCAAAGTCTGCAATTTTCAGGATACCGTGATTGTCAACTAATAAATTTGAAGTGGTTATATCTCGATGAAGGACACCCTGACTATGGACGTGATCAATTCCATCTAGAAGTTGTTTCATGTAACATTTGATCTGTGACTCGGAGAAAATTACACCAGGGAGAGATAGAAGTCCCTTGAGATCATGTTCCACATATTCGAAGATGAGATAGAAACTACCAGACATAAAACATGATATGATGATCAACCCTTCCAATTTGATAACATTTGGGTGATCAAGCCTTCGTAAAATGTTGATTTCCCTCATCACAAATTCGACATTTCTAGCATCGTGTCTGTCAAAGTCAAACTTCATTCGTTTTAGAGCAACTATTTTGTTGAGCTCAAGGTCACGAGCCTTGTAAACACTACTGTAAGCTCCGCCACCAACACAATCCAGCATGTGGAAAGACTCAAGTTTTCTTGGAAGCCATCCATCGATGGCTTCGGTGCCCAATGCAACAAGCCAAGCAGGCCATCCTGCTGCAATCTGTTCACCTGCCATGGCATTCGGGACACTTTTGCTGAGTCTTGGCTCAATTATCAGCTCTTCGGATACATTTTCTTTCTCATGAGCTGACCCATCTGTTCTAAATTGTCTAATTTCACATATTCAGTTGAGATAACTTTTTCCCTTGGAGGTGGATGTAAAAAAAATGAGCGTGAAATGAAATTCACTAAGACAGTATATCAAGCAAAGGCGGCAACAAGGGGAAGAGCTAGAGTTACTTTAATTAAGTTATCCAGAATGCAGTAAATTACCTTTACTAGAATCCAGAACCGATAAACTCAAAATTTTGGATCAGCCTCTGGCAGCGACAAAAGGAAAGCCACACACCTATATCTCATGAACATACGTTGGCGTCTTATAGATCATGATGGTATCAATGTCAACTTAGAATTTGTAAATGTTTGTATACTTTTTTTTTCCCTCTAAACTACATTTATTTTGTATATGCATAATGTCAACTATTGGTAGTCTTTGCACACATAAGTGATCAGTTTTGCTCATTCAAACAGGAATTTTTTAATGCTTCTTTTGATGATTTCAACACATTAACACCTATTCAACTTACCGTTTTAAAAACGAAAAAGGAAACTTATCTTCTTACAAAAAATTAAATATAACAGAGAGCATAGACTAGGCTAACAAAACTTTAGAAATAAAATCATGAAGGATTTTACTAATATTTGTTGACTAATCGTTAATTACTAGAACAGGCACTAAACATATAAACAAATATTTTCAATTTGTTGTTTTATTTGATATGATATCTACAGTAATAATAAAGAAAAAATGATTTTATTAGGTACTAAAATTTATAAAAGAACAAATAAAATAATTAAAACTTAGTAAGAATTGGACGGGTTGGATTATGGCCCGCTCATTTACCATTTTTACCCGCCCAAGTTCAGTTCAACTGGTCCATTTGACACCTCTAGTCAACACATAGTATATAAAATATATGTAGTTTAGAGGGAAAAGAAAAGTATTCAAACATTTATAAATTCTAAGTTGACATTGACACGATCCATGATCTATGAGATATACTTTTCCCTTTTTGCCACAAGAGCACGATCCAAAATTTTGAGTTTATGAATTCTGAATTCTAAAAAAGCAGTATATTACAAATACAAAATTTTGTCCTAGCTTCTGGTTCTGTCGAACTCATAGCTAGAAGTCTAGCTCCGTCCCTTGATAGCCGCCTTTTCTACCATGAATTTTGTAAATCATTGGAGAAAAAGTTATGTCAACTGACTATGTGAAATTGAGCGATTGTACAACAGTTGGGTCAACTCATGAGAACGAAAATGTACCTGGAGAGCGGATAACTGAGCCAAGACTCAGCAGAAGTGTCCCGAATGCCATGGCAGGTGAACAGATTGCAGCAGGATGGCCTGCTTGGCTTGTTGCAGTGGGCACTGAAGCCATCGATGGATGGCTTCCAAGAAAACTCGAATCGTTCCACATGCTTGATAAGGTTGGTGACGCAACTTACAGTACGGTCTACAAAGCTCGTGACCTCGAGCTCAACAAAGTAGTTGCTCTGAAACGATTGAAGTTTGACAGACGTGATGCTAGAAATGTCAGGTTTATGACGAGGGAAATCAACATTTTAAGAAAGCTTGATCACCCAAATGTTATCAAATTGGAGGGGTTGATCATCACATCAACTATTATGTCTGGTTCTTTGTATCTCATTTTTGAGTATATGGAACACGATCTCAAAGGACTTCTATCACTCCTGATTTAATTTTCTCCGAATCACAGATCAAACGTTACGTGAAACAACTTTTAGATGGAATTAATCACGTCCATAGTCGGGGTATCCTGCATCGGAACATAACTACTTCGAATTTATTAGTTGACAATCACGGTATCCTGAAAATTGCAGACTTTGGCCGGTCTATGTTTTTCATATCCAAGCCTGGTGTCCCGTTGCCTAGCCGCTCTGGTACTCTCTGGTATATGCCACCAGAACGGATAATTGAATCGCGCTCTTATGGAATTGAAGTTGATCTATGGAGTATTGGTTGTGTACTTGGAGAACTGTTTTATGGCAAAGTGATTCTGCAAGGTAAAAATGAAATTGATCAATTGCATAGGATATTCAAGCTCTGTGGCTCTCCTCCTAATGACTATTGGCGAAAATACATTTCTAATGCAGCAATTTTGAAACAGAAAGTGCGTTACAACCCACAGATCAAAGAAACATTTTATGAATTTCCTATTGCTGCTCTGGAACTTATGCAAACCCTGCTTTCTATAGAACCTCAGTGCAGAGGAACTGTTGCTATTGCTCTGCATCACGATTTTTTCAAAGTTGAACCACTTGCTTCTGATCCATTGAGTTTGCCAAAATACCCTCCAAGCAAAAGGCCGAATCAGCCTATTTCGATCCAATCCACTGGATAAACCATTTTGCAACATTATCAGAAAGACGAATATACAAAATGTCCGGATCTCCAAGATCTTCTGAAGAACCTAACAGAGATAAGGGCAAGGAGCATCAGGAACACAACTTCTGGAGTTTTATTAAGGGAAAGAAGAAGCAAAATCATGTTTCTTCAACTGCTGCCTTGAAACGAATTAATGGCCTCGATATCAAGGGGAAAAATCAACATTGTGGTTCATTGCCTGCTGCATCAAATCAAAATGATCGCGAAATCAAGGGAAAGAAGAGCAATTTTTCTGCTCGGTTACCTGCTGAATCAAACTCGATGGATGTGGATCGATTACTCAGGGAGCATGATCAGCATATCCAGGAAGTTGTTGAACGCTCCAAGATTGAAAAGAAAATAAGAGCTAAAAGTAAGGCCTGAAGGCTGAAAGTGAGCAAATTAAATTGCAAATTTAGATCAGTTATATTCATCAAGGAACACTTTTCCTGTAACTTGTACAAAGAACCTATAGTTTCCAACTCAATGCTATATACCAGTTCAATTTTCATAAAAATAAATAATCATATTCTCTTTCTCAAGGTACATTCTAAAATATCTACTTCCTTCAGCAATTGCACATCAAAATTTGGTAAAAAACCAAAACCAAAAATGGGTGTTGATACTGGAGATGGTAAAACACTCACTCTCCCCCTCCCTTTCCTTCTCTTTGTATGTGTGTGTGTATGCCCAAAAATTGTCACAAATTAAGAAATTTATATCAAGTTTCTTCGTAGAATAAAATGTATGCATCAGAGCGAAGAACTTCCTCCAACGAAACCTCACGAACATGACTGTCACTTGCATAATACCATGCAAAATCTTCCGCGTTCTCATCTTTCCCCGTGATCTTGGGACCTCCTCTAACATATGCAACATAATGACCTCCTCTCATCGTCCCTGAATGTACCACTACACCAATAAGGTCGTATTTGTATGTCTCCTTCTGCAGGCACCTGCAACAGCATCAAGTAATCATCAGGCCATTTCAGCAGAAATATTCCATTTTGCAGAAACTTACTAGAAAAATGACATTGCATGTGTCCATTGGACATAGGGACATTTTATTCAAAAATCTTTGAAATCACTTACATACTATGAAGGACATTGGATATCACTTACATAGAAAAAAAGACATTGCATGCTGAAATTCTCAAACATGCAAGATGTTCTAAAATATATTAAATGAATGTCAAAGCAACATCGTAGCATAAAAGACAAGTTCTGTCTCAAAAGACTCCCTGATTTCACTAATTTCGTGTTAAATAAATATTTTTTTATGAAGAATAAATATTCTTCTTTTTTATAAGTGTGTCTAATAAAAAATCTTGGAAGGCTCTAAGGATTGCAAGCACATCAGCGCAACAGCAAGGTAGAGGTCTTGATAAAATCCAAAGGGGTTGGCTTAAAGGTCAAAGATTAGACAGTGAAGCCAGAGATCTTGATAAAATCCCAATTCATTAACCCGTTGTCCTCCCAAAAAGAAAAATCATATTAATGAAGGCCATAATCACACATCTTCAGCTTCAACAAGCAATTCTCATCTTTAATTAAGAAGTACACATCACACTATCCAATGTTGTCTTGAAGCTTTTTAAGACCAAATGTCTTCTAGCTTGTCCTCTGAACTTCCTAATATGGACTCCAAAAGTTTTTGACCATTATTTGTTGATTTTTTACGTATAATATGAATCAAGATATTAGTATCAGTCTAATGAACAAGGGATACACAAAAGTTCAGAAATAATTAAATGCCCAAAATGAAGGAGAATCAACAAACCTGGTGTCAACATATGGTTTGAGATCAACAGTATCTCTAAAATTGACATGTCCACTCAGCTTACTCAAGCGCCCCCGAGAATCTTGACTGAACCTCTTTAGATGAATTGAAAAAATAGGAGGGACCTTATCAATTAGAATCCGTTTAGTTGCATCTCTCTCAACTCCAACTCTTTTAAAGTCTGTCTCCTCATTCTCACTTTCTTCAGATTCAGATTTAGCAGAAACCAGCGGAGCTCCCAGCAGTTGAACTTTATTGCTCTGATAGTCGCTATTCACTTGACTACTAGCTTCACCCTGATTTTCCTGTGTGCCATTTTCTGATAGCCAAGACACTGAATCTCGCTCAGCTCGAGGACTGGCTCCCTTTTGGGACAAGAACCTGTCCTCAAAAATTTCTAACGCATCTTTGTTTGTACTTCCATTATGAGTTCTCTGTCCAGTAGGAGGAGATGTTCCAGAGGAAAACACACCATTTGAATTTTTGTCCTCGTATCCATTCACCATGCTATGTGATCCAGGCTTCGTCGATTTATTCTTAGATCTCATTTTCTTTTCTTTTAGAACTTTTGTGCAATTTTCACATTGCCAAGCATGTTCACTTTTGGAAAGAAGCTCGGGCTTTGTAAAATAAGCCAAACAACTATCCACTGATACTGGAGCATCTGTATTATCAACCTCTTCCAGATCAGACTCGATGATGTTTGAAACAGTAAAACTAGCTTCTCTGAGTCCATTGTCCTGAGAAACAGCCGCATTGCACAAAGGCTGTTCAGAAGGTTGTGCATCAGACTCAGGTTCATTAAATAAATCTCCAAAACCATCCAAGTCCAATGAATCTTGTTCCCAACCAACAGCAGCTGAGGATACCTCACAACCTTCTTTTAACATGTCGTCAGCAGTTGAGGTTACTTCTTTGTAAGGAAGTAGCAGAATCTCTGACTCTTGTAATTGTAACGGGGCTTCGTCTTCTGATAACCTCGTATATGAATCTGTTCCAAGATTTGAATCCACAGAGCAGATCTGGCTGCAGAATGCTGAACTATGCTCAACATTTATCACGTCTGTCATTCCAGAGTCTTTAATCAGTAACTTTTCACTGAATTCAGAAGCTATATCGCAGTCTGGTGCTTCGGATTGTCCTTGATCATCCAAACACATTAACTCATTAGGAGAAGAAGTGCTGTCTCTACATGTCAACTTCATCTCTGTATCAGCATCCAGC
This sequence comes from Jaltomata sinuosa, assembly GCA_003996215.1. NCBI lineage: Eukaryota > Viridiplantae > Streptophyta > Magnoliopsida > Solanales > Solanaceae > Jaltomata > Jaltomata sinuosa. The sequence continues at coordinate 42,864 of QJPP01003125.1, read as the reverse complement.
TTATTCTGCAAAGAGTCAACAGGTTGAACAGTCAGGATGTGATCAACTTGTGAAGCTGCGTCATCACCATTTGGCAGTGTATCCTGATCGAGAAAATCTAACCATGTCGAATCATCCACTGTAGCCAACTGCCTAGTCACACCCTCACAATTTCGCTCATGATGGGACTTCTGAATGGAACACAAGTCCTGTGAAGTTAAGCCCATATAATCAGCCATAACACCAGCATCAATGGATTCTAGCGATGCATCAGAGGGAACTATCATTCCTTCAGTGACAGGTACTCTAGGATGCACATGGCTGAGAGATTCCTCTCCATTTCCTTGAGCAATTTGAGCATTAAGAGAAGCTGCATCTCTGCTAACTTTAGGAAGAACTTTTCCACTTCTCTTTGGAGGTTTTGATATTTTGGCATGGGAGACTGATTGAGCTCCTTTAGATGGAGGTTTTTTAGTCGGAACAGGCAATGAGAGATCCAAAAATGGCTCATAGACTACGGAAGTGTGCCCACACTCAAGACAACTAACAGTGCTAGAGAGTCGACCACCAAAGATGTCATCAACAAAAGTTGGATATGAACTTAGGGATTTACCGCCATCCTGAGAAGATTTGTTTTGCTTTCTGAGGGTCAATTCCTCAGTAGACAGACGATCAAGTAAACAATGAAGCAATTCGTGACTGTCCTGCTGTTGGTATCCTCGAAATTGTGGAGCCTTGGCACATATTGAACCAAATAAAGATTTTGGATTTACAGATTTTTGCAAGGCAGACTCATTGTTTGTCTCGGTAAACAGCTTCTTCAGAGCAGCGGTAAGAGGACCAGCAAAACCATCAAACTTAAGGAAGTAATCCCGTAGTCTATTCATTGCCAGTAGGTTCTGCATTATGGAATTGAAAAAACATGTGTTCCCTAGATTAACCAATCCCCTGATTACATAACCACCTTTTCCATCAGCACCAATAGAAGCAGAAGCTTCTGATTTAATCCCGCTAGTGACACTCCCACTCCCAAATGAAACAGCGTCCACATCAATAGTAGGCCTTTCAGACGGACGCCTTTTAATCATCTTGGCAATGTCCTCAAGTACATCTTTTTGTTCACTTCCATCCTTTATTTTCTTAGCATGAAGTAGCGTATTGCAAAGAAAACACCAGCGCAGTTGAGGATTTTCAAACTGTACAGCTAGGGGGTGATGGTAATGTCTTGCATGCCGAACTGCATGGCTCTGAGGTGTAGTAGGGAGCCCAACACCTCCACACGAGAAATGTCCACATACTAAACAGACCCAAATGGCTTTAGACTTCTGCTTGGGATCTGCACTTCCCTTCTTGTTTCCATGTTTACCTTTTGTCCTACAAGCTCGTCTATCAGCTACTTCTTCCCTACAATCCTCGCACCTAACAGATTCCGAAGACTCAAGTTTAGCGGAAACTTTGCCCACGTCAATAACCTTATCAACATGTGGACATCCTTTTCTATCATTTACAACAACAATTGCATCATCAGGAGTATCAATATTCGGACTGCTCTTTTCATCAATAAGATTTGCAGATGCAACGGGATTCCGCGTCTCCTTGACACCACTTCTGGCCTTTTTCTTAGCCTTTTTCCCCATTATTCCCTAAAAACGACCATAAAAATCAAATGGATTTAACTTGCAAACACTGACAGTCCAAATATTTTAAAACTATTTGTGTAATTTAACTGGTTGTAGTAGGCTAGCTAGAACATTTTCAGGCTACCAATCAGCAACTATAACACAACAACAACATACCCAGTGTAATCCCACGGTTGGGCCTGGGGAAAGATCCTCGGCTCAAGTAACGCATATCAAAGCAGTTCAAAATACAGAAGTAAGGCAGCAATAGCAAATAATAGAGAAATCATTACATAGCATCCAGAAAAAGGAACGGAAACAACAAGAAAAATAATGAGATAACCGAAGCAAAGAAACAACAGGCAGTAATATAAATGAAAGGACCCAATCTGCAACTACCACAGACATTTATTACTTGTGATTGGCTTTTCAATGACCAGATTGCATAAGTATTTTAGACATCAGAAGTGTACACAAAAGCTAAGCTCAAACCAAATACAGTTAACAAAACATTCTATATATAACTGACTAGTCAAGTTGACACATACAACAACAACAACATACCGAGTGTAATCCCACAAGTGGGGTCTAGCGAGGGTAGGATGTACGCAGACCTTACTCTTACCTTTGTGGGAGTAGAGAGGTTGTTTCCAATAGACCCTCGCCTCAAAAGAAGTGTAACCTGTCAAATTAGGCCAAAAACTCACCCCAAAAGCTAGCTTGAGGGAGGATTACCCAAGCCTTATAAGGAGCCCAGAAATTTTAACCTAGTCCGATGTGGGACACTTTTCATCAAAACCCCACCTCACTCCCGAAGCCAGACATTCTTTATCCGGAGCTCCACTGTCCGGTCCAGAGCGTGACATTCAAGGACCAGGAGTATATTCACAACCCCCACACAGTTCGGGGGCGCCACATCGGACCAAATGGGCCTTTCAATCGGGAGATGTTTCGGCTTATATTCCTACTAATGTAATTTCCATTACTGATGGACAAATCTTCTTCTGCCCAAAATGGGAATGGACTAGGGTTATGAACTTATAATCTGATGATCGAGTCGATTCGCTTGGACCTAACTCACACCCCAAAAGCTAGCTCAAATGGAGCAAAACTACTTTACCCTTATAAGGATCACAGGAATTTTATTGTGGTCCCATGTGGGACACTTCCCATCAACATAACCAACACAGGATTATAAGAAAAATAAAATAGCAAGATACAAGACAAGTGCAACAACAACAAATAGTGATACACATTGAAGATTAAGAAACTACATGTCAAGTTACATATTAAATCTTGAAACATAGTGCACAAAGTTATAATTAACATACTCAACCAAAAAAAAAAAATTGCTAGTGAAAAAATTACTATTTTCATTCAAACAGATACCAAAAACAAATCATTGATACTGTAAATCTAAATAAAAACATAAATAGACTAAATATTATTCATTTCAGTAGTTTACATCCATGGATTGTAGTTCAAAGGGTATCCAAATATACAAGTTAAAGAGATTTACCAGAAACTATATGGAGAAAAAGGAAGAGATTTCTACAGTGAATTTCAAAGGATTCGAGTAAATATTAGTTTATTAAGTGACTCATCATTGGGGGTGGGTGGGGGTGGATGGGTGTGGGGGTAGGTGGGGGAGCAAATTCAAAAACCTCAATAGGCGAGCCCCAAAATGACAAAATATTTTCTGCTGTTATTTTTTTGTGTCATTTTGGGCGCGTCGTTTGACATGCGAGATGGGATAATCAAACAAACTTGATGGAACTATTTTATAAGAAAAAAAATCAAAAAATAGTTGAACATTCAAAATAGAGTAAATATACTCTTCATTTTATCTTAAAAATACTCTTGTCGTTAACATAAATAACCATTACTATATTTTACTCTCTTTGTTTCAATTTGTTTAGCCTATTTTGACTTGGCATGGAGTTTAAGAAAGTAAAAAAGACTTTTAAAATTTGTGTCTTAAATTAAATATATTAAAATATTCTTTAATTTTGTGGTCTTGAATATGTCATGTGAAAAGTTGAAATTAAAAAGTTTCTAAAAAAGGAAAGAAATACTTTTTTTGAAACTGACTAAAAAGAAAAGTAGGCCAAACAAATTGAAATGGATGGAGTAATAACTTTTACTATATTTGATTATGAATTTTAATTAGTTTCGAGTTTTGGCCCTTTTCTATTATTTATATTAAATAGTAATTTTATTATTTTAATATAAATAATGATCAAATAGAGTAAAAGTTAATTTTATCTCATGTATCAAACGATCCCTAATTTTATAAGGTATTTATTAGGTGTTGGCTTCCACCAATTAATATGGGGCAACTCAATATACTAAAATTTGAACAAATAAAAAAAATACTTAGTGTGTTTTCTCTTTTGTATTTGGTATTTGTATAAAATAAAATCAATAAATGAAAAATCAAATTATATAATTCATTCATTGAGTGTAAATATTGAACACAAAGAAATAATTGTCGATTATTTAGTATACGGTAAAAGAGTCAACAACAACATATTTAGTATGATCTCACAAGTGGGTCTGAATAATTAAAGAGTTCTCATTTGAAATCGGTATATACCTCTTGAAGCTAAAAATACCCAAGAATATTTTAAAAAATTCTTTCGCAGTTTTCTATTTTGTGATCCGAATAATCACCAAACTCAAATTGATGTTAACAAATAGTACTTGTACTAATATATTTGTTTCCTACTAAGAAGAGGTTTCACTAAAAAAAAAAGAATATAGCAAATTGTCTTCTTCTTTTTTGTTCTGCGCTTACCGAAAATATGATCCTAGATAAGAGAATATGAAGGTCGAGAATTAGAATAAAAGGTTAGTTGGTAGTCGAGCGTTGTCTAGAGACCGTTATCAGTATTATTATTAACACTATCCTACTATCTTATTTTTCGATTTTATAATTACATGTTTCTTTTGCTTCAGTTATCGTATTATTTGTTGTTGTTAGTTGTTACTATTCTCTTCTCCTTTATTTTAGCATGACTTCTTTACTACTATATTTTTTTTTCATAATTGATTTTGATATGTGTTACTTGACCCGAGAGTATACCAAAAACAATCTCTATCTTTACAAGATAAGAGTAAGATTGTGTACACTTTAACTGCTCTTACTCAGACCTCATTTATGAGATTACACTGGGCATTTTATTGTTGTTTATATTTTGTGGTGGCTAACCTTAACCGGTGAGAAGTTAAAAAAAATACCATTTATGAAATTGATAAAATTGAAACAATGAACATATGTCTCACAAAAATAGGAAACATAGGATACATCTAACATTTATTACAAGTAAAACTTTTTTTAAAAAAAATAATTTAAAATCCAACATGGATTAATTAAGATTCAAGGTCTCTACCAATAATTTTGTTACATTCTTGAACGTGGATCTTTCATTCATCTTGAAATAAAATAATACTAATCAAGTACCATAATTAATTTAATTATTAATTAACTATAGTACTTTTAGGGGTTGATTCATAATCCAATCCTCATCATCAATGAATGATAGGCTTGTTAATTGTTGTAACTCTTGTTGGCTCAACTTGGTTTTCCATGGCACTCTTTGTGTAGTGTTTGATCCAATTCCTTTGCAATTTTCCTCAGAAAATGTCAATTGATTCCTATAATCATAAACAAAAATGATACCACTAATGGTTATAACTATGATGATGATGATGAAATATAAAGAAATTGACAATGAAAAAGATTTAAAAAATAGTGTAGTGCATTAAACTCCAGCTATGTATGAGATTTGGGCAAGGGACAAATTAACTAACATTAGTTACTAAGTATTTATAGAAGAGACTGTTTTCACAAATTAGACTCGTAATTTCATGATCACACGAGGCAAGAAAAAGGAAACTCTATAAGAGTTTTAAAATACTACATTAGCCCCGCTATGTATGCCCAAAGTATGAGTCATCTTTGATAGGAATTGGTAAATTACCAAGTATTTATAGGAGAAGACTGCTTTCACAGATTATACTCGTAACCTCATGATCACACAAAGCGGAAAAAATGACATTCTATAAGAATTTTAAAATACTACATTAACCCCTCTATGTACGCCCAAAGTATGAGTCCTCTTTGATCATAGGATTCGTTAAATTATAGAAATAACGTTCACCGGCCACTTTTCGGCCTTATTTCTAAAAAAATAACCAGACTTATGAAATTTCAAATAGTGAAATTCAATGACAATGCTCGCAGAATTTGAAACTCCATGACATCAATTAAAATAAATAAAAGTGGCTATTTGTGAATTTACCCCGCTAAAACCCTTTCTAATATACAAATCAGGTTAGTGAATTCTGAATATCGAATCAAGTCAATTCCAAGCATAGAATGATTGTTAAACCAAAACGTAGAATTTATGGACAACGTAAGAAATCCTTTCTGTTGGTATATATAACTTAAATATAGGAAGGGAACTTACTCCGCTATATATATAACATAAAAATAGCTATTTGTGAATTTTACTCCGTTAAAACCCCTTATAATATACAAATTAGGCAAGTGAATTCTAAATATCGAATCAAGTCAATTCCAAGCATTGGGTGATCATTAAACAAAAACATAGAATTTACGAACGACGTAAAAAAATATATCCGCCAGTCAGTGTATATAACTTAAATGCGGAGAAGGGGAACTTACTCTTGTCCAATGAAATTCCAAGCAGCCCAACCCAGTGGAACGACGACGTTTGACATGGAGCAGTTATAGAAAAGGACCCTAGCATATTCCCTCCATGGCCTCCCTAAAAAGGTAAATCCATTTCCAAAAATAGCACAATCTTTGAAAATAAATCCACTTTTATCATTTGGATTTGTTCTTCCTTGTGCTGTTATAAATCCTATTACTCCATTATTTATTTCTCCTGCATTTACTGCTATGCTACATCTCTGCATATACAAAAAAAATATATAATTAAAGTTGTTCAGAGAATCTTAGTAGCTCAATTGATTGACTATTTGAACTTTTACCGTGTTATTGAAGGTTCAGTTCTCCATCTTGTAATCCCTCCTCAACTTCTCCTCCCCGTACCCCAATATTTTTTATTTAACAAATGAAAATACTCTTTCTGTTAACTTTTATGTGTCCACTTTAAATTTTGTACGTCCCTTGAGAAACAATGATTAATATAAATATTTTATCATAATACTCATATTAATTATTGTATAGTCTTAAATCTTAAAAAATAAATAATTAATTTTGAGGATAAAACAAGAAAAATAATAATTATCTTTTCCTGCATTTACTGATATGCTACATCTATGCATATAAGACAAACAAAAAATATTAATACTAACAAGTGCTTTATTGCTTATAAAGAGCAATTTGGTTTAGTGGTAAAATCATAAAAGATTTGGTCAAATCAAAAGAGCTTTGTAACTTGTAAAATTATAAGTTGGAGGTACTTATAAGTATTTGATTTAAAACCACTTTTGATATTTGTTAAACGCGTAGATTCGATAAAAAGATACTTATAAACTAATTTGACCAACTTACACATTTAGTCAAACATTACTTATATCTTACGACTGCTTTTGACTTATAAACACTTGCTTTAAAATCACTTTTGATATTTGTCAAACGCATGGATACGTTGAAAAAAGCTTATAAACTAATTTGACCAACTTATAAATTTAGTCAAACATTTAACGAAAAAGTTTTGACTTGCTTTGAAAATCAAATTAAGACAACTTTACCAAAGGAAATCTTAAGGGAAATTAATAACATCACATCACTAATTAACATCAGTTAAACCTAGTGCGAATCTGAAGAGGGTAGGATGTATGAATCTGAATTTCGTTAGGGCTAGTGCAAAAATCAAGAGAAAAAACACCAACAACAACAACAACAAGAAAATCATACTCAGTGCAATTTCACAAGTGAAGTCTAGGGAGGGGTAAGATGTATGCAGATGTTATCTCGATCTTTGTGAAGTAAAGATGTTATTTTCGATAGACGCACGACTCAAAAGAAGTGAAGACTTAAAATTATAAAATAATAAGTTTAGGATATTATATTTTACCTCATAAATAGATTGGCCATTACCAAAGATGAAATCAACAGCTCCAACAATAGTGCAAAGCTTGAAATAATGTCTTCCTTGTACATCCCACAATGTATCTTGTACTCCAATAAATCCACATCTATAAAATGTTGATTTATCTCCAGAAATCATTGCTGCCACTGCTTGCATCACAACCTTATTGCCTTTTGGAGGAATGTTATAAGAATTCTGAATTAAAAATAAAAATAAAACATTATTAAATATGATATTTCCAGCAGAAAATCTGTCGAAACGTTTTTGACGAGTCAATTTTTGATGAATTCCGTTAGAAATTCGCATTTTTTTAGTAGTAAATAAAGTTCAGTACTAATAAAGATAATGTGACAGATGTATAAAAGAAATTGATTCATCATCGATAATCGAACTTGGAATTTTTAGAATTTTTTTCTTGGGTCTTACTCAAAATGCATCAAAATATTTTTTGACTAGTTAATTTATGATGAATTCTATCAGTAATTCGCATTTTTTTTTATAGTGAATGGAAAAAATTCAGTTGGAAGTGACATCCCCTAAAAATGTGTTGTCCAGTGCGCGGTCCAAATTTACTCATTCTTTAATGCGGATATTGAACACCAAAAACAAAAGAAAGAATAAAGTTTTAAAGAAATTGAAAATTTTATTTTAGCTATTTTTTGGTTGTCTTACTAGGAAGGTTATACAACGACGACAACAATAACATTGATCGATTCTCGGCTTACGAAAAAAGAAAAAAAAAAGAAACGTAATAAAAGTACGAGAGACAATAAATAGTAACCAGTCCTTACTATGAAGGTTATGCTTTTAACAAATGTATAATCAGCTTCAGAGATGAATGTAGCATCAGTAGCAATAGACTCATGGCCATCCCATGTAACATTTGTTTTTCTTTTTCCTTCTCCTTTGAGATAGATATATGGCTTTTCTCTTGGGATTTTCACTTGTTCCCTGCATATAATTTCAACTTCAAATCAGCGGTGGAGTCAAAAAATTTATTACGAGATTCAAAATATAAAAAAATAAACATACATAATAAAAGTTAAGAAGAGTCAACAACAATCATAGGCGACGGAACTAGAGGGACGAAAAAAATCTTGTCTCCACCACTAGTAACAATAACTACTATGTCACGCTATCAAAAAAGTTGAGATTGACGATATGATTCCTACATTGTTCGTATGTTCCCTTTAAGTTTGTCTCGATCTAATATTATTAAAGAGAAATGTTTTTCTAATACTAGAAGTTATGTTTATATTTATAAATGTCAAACCCCTTGAGTAAAAATCCTACTTTCGCTACTAATAACAATAATTACTACGTCTCGCTTTCAAACGAGATTGACGATATGATTCCAACATTGTTCGTATGGTTCCCTTTAAGTCCGTCTCGATCTAACATTACAAAAAAAAGTTTTTCTAGTACTAGAATATATATTTTCAACCGACATATAAATAGTTGATGAGAATAAAAAATAATTTAATAAGCATCGGACATAAACTAATAATAAACGTAGTAACATGACTCAGAGTAATTTTACAGGTGGGGTTTCGAGAAGGTGGTGTATACGCAACTTTATCCCTCTCTTGTAAAGGTAGAGAGGTTGTTTCCGACAAATCCTCAACTCAAGTAAATCATATCAAAATTAGTAAGAAAAAGAAATGCAATAGTGGAAAAACCGTACAGAAAATAATGGAGAAAGGAACAGTAACAACAACAACAACAAAAAAATATAGAACGATAACCGAAGCAAAGAAAATGACAGGCGTAAAAATAGTGAGTATACCTATATGCTCCAGCTTTGATGTAAATACATATCCAATTCTTGTTATATAGAGGAACAGAATCAATTGCTGATTGAATAGTTGAATAATTTCCATGGCCAAATTTATCAACATAAATTGTTGATAAATTTATCATTTGTTTTCTCCTATGAATTCTTGAATTTTCTTGCTTAGAAAATCCATTGAAGAAGAAAAGAAAAAGAATTGTGTAGAAAAAAAACCATTGAAAAGAAACCATTTTCACAAGAAAGATTTATTTTATTTTATTTTTACAAAAAGAAAGATGAAGAACAAATAAAAAGTAATTTTTCAACTCTATATAAGGAGATGTTTATGTTTTTTTATTGAAGAAAATAAAAAATGGAAAGTATAAGTTTAAGTAAAGAAATTCTTTCACGAGGAAATCATTTACTTGATTTGCAAAATCTACTCTAATATGTTAGTAAAAAGTAATTTTCTTGAAGAGTTTTCCTTATTTTTCCTCCGTTCCAAAAGACGTGTCACGTTTAGATTTTCGAGAATCAACTTACATGAACTTTGACCAACACTTTTTTTACCATATTAATATGAGAAAAATTGTAACTTATAGTACTTTTCGTGTATTTTTTAAAATTATTGAATTAATCTAATTTATTTTGGCTCCGAATATTAGTCAAATTGACCACCGAGAAGCAAAACCTCACAAATATTTTGGAACAAAGGTAAATTTCATGTTTAGATTTTCGAGAGTCAACTTATATGAACTTTACCAACACTTTAAGGTGTATTTTTTTTTAACCTTATTGATATGAGAAAATTGTAACTTATATAGTACTTTTCGTGTAGTTTTCAAATATCTAAATTTTAATTTTACATTATTATTCAAATATTAGTCAAATTAACTCTCGAGAAATGAAACATAACAAAAGTTTTGAGACACATGCATTATTATTATTTTTAAATTTTTCTAAAAGGCAATATATTTTTTTTGGAAGATTTTGTTTCCATTGATTGATCTTTAATCGATTATTTTTCTAATTTAGATTGGAGTTAAATATGGAAAGTGAACGTGTGGGGTAAATAACAAATTTGGACAAAAAAATATTTTCCTAGGGAGAAATTGAAAAGTGGATTTTTCTTAAAAAGTACTCCCGTTGTTTCAATTTATTTTTCTTTTTAGTCCTCTTTTTTTGGTAACCTTTTAATTCTAACTTTACATGATAATATATTTAAGACCACAAGATTAAATGAATATTTTAGTATATTTCACGTATCTTTAATTTAAAACTACAAAATTCAAAAAAAAAATCTTAAAATCTTTGTTAAATCAAAACATGACAATCAAATTAAAAAGAGGAAGTATAAAGTATGTGTGATTTAAATAAAAGAAAGCAAACTTAAAGACGTAGAATTTGCAATTATTTGGGAAGTATAAACGTGAATAATGGTACCTAATCATCTTTTTTTCACATGATGAACCTTCACTATGATATAAAATGCTATGGCTTTTAAATCATTTTTCCTTAATTTTTGTTCACTTTTCATTAAACCATATGTGATATTCATTCATTTTATTTTTATTTGTCCAATATATTATACCGAATATGACACATCAGATGCACCTTACTAAAGACATGATCCTAGATAAAAGAATATATGAAGGTTGAAAATTGGGGTAAAAAATTAATAGGTAGTCCAGTGTTATTTTGTTTTCCTTATCAGTACTATTGTTATTATTGTTTTCCTACTATCTTACAGCATGTTTGGCCAAACTTTTAAAATCAGCTTATTTTGAAAAGTGCTTATTTCAAAAGTACTTCTCAAAAAAGCACTTTTGGTGAGAAGCAACTTGTGTTTGACCAATAAATTTAAAAAACACTTTTGAGCAGCAATTTAGTGTTTGGTCAAGCTTTTTAAAAGTGTTTTTAAGTGTATTTTTATCAAAAGTGTTTTTTAAAAAAGTAGCTTCCAAAAAAGTGATTTTGGGGAAAATCTACTTTTTTTAGCTTTTGAAAAACAACTTCTGCTACTTTCCAGAATCACTTATTTTCTCTCAAAAGCTGAGTCAAACACTTTAATTTTTTAAAATAAGCACTTTTAGCAAAAAATAAGCTTGGCCAAACAGGCTATTAGTTCATTTTATTGTTGTTTTCCTACTATCTTAGTCTTCATTTTATTATTGCATGTTGTTCATATGTTGTTGCTATTATTATTTTCTTCCATTGTTTTCCACATGACTTCTTTACTAGCCAAAAATTCGTCGAGAACAACCTCTCCATCAATAAGACTGCATACACACCACCGTACCCACCCAAATCCCACGTGTAAGATTACATTTGGGTTCGTTGTTGTAGTATTATAAAAGAAAGTCACCACGATATGACACATTTGTAGGGCAAATTGAAACCGAGAATTTATCCTAATAATAAAAACTTATTTGCATCGAATATCTACACCAAAACAAGTCTCAGTGAGAATCGTCCGAGATGAATCTTTAAAGAGGTGGGGGTGCCTTTGTAAAGGTATAAAGGCTATTTTCAATAGACCGTCGACTGAAGAAATCATAGGTTTGAAATACTGACAGCAACAACTGGTAATCAAATCGAAGAAATAAGACTATTCATGAAATTTCAGACACAACATTTATAAAGAGTGGCTTGCAATTTTACCAAGGATGAAACCAATCTCAACAGCTGACCGAGAACTACAGCAAGTCATATATCTTCAAGTTTCACTACAAAGATTATGGAGGCAGAAACTGGCCAGCCTAAGCAGCACATTAAGTTTTTTCGACGATTTGCAGATACCCATAGTATCACTAACTGAAGTTTATATTGCTAAGTGCAGATAAGGATGCAAACTTGCAAGGAGTAGAGAACAAAGCCATATAAATAAAACCATACGACAAATAACTTCGAAAAGACAGATAAAACAATTGAGTCTGCTCAAGTATTACTAGAAGCAAAATCTGAACCATGCAGTACAGGAAGCATCTTTCAAAAACAGATAAAAGCTGAAATTTCAATCTCCAGCAAAATTTCACCTCACAGATAACAACTACGTTTACACTCTAATACTTGATAGGTTCGATAACTGCAAGTTGAGGACCAAGCTTTTCCTCAGCGGCCTTCTCGGCCTTAACCCTGAGTTTGGCCAACTGCTTTCTCCTCTCGTATGCTACCTGGGCTCTCTCCTTTCTCTTGTTCTCAAGCTCCTGTAGTAATCATGTTTCAACAAGTAAGCAACTAATCCAAATAACACGCTAATGACCACAGAAACACAGAACACCAAAAAAAATCAAATTTTGATTCGCAATGTAACTATGTAAGCAGGCCACAGTGAAATCGGCAAAAATGAAACCTACAACCATCTAAAATTCACGATAACATGGAGACAAGACAGCTTATTATGCTTGGATACTCTCACTATTCAAAACAATGAAGATAGGTCAAATAGAAAGGAGAAAGATAGAAATTTACCTTGATAGTGTCATAATAGTTCCATCCAACCTCTGATGAAAGCTTACCCAAGAGACAGTATTTGTGTCCTGCTTGGAGTCTCAATACCCTAAATACAGAAAAGGTTCAACACACGTCAGTATTAGCAACATTGATATTTAAATAATGTAAGCACCTGGAAGGCCATGGAACTCACTTGAGAGCATCAGGAATGACCATCCTCTTGATCTTGTCATATGGTGGTGGAACACCCTCATAAACCTTCAAGCGGGCAAGAGCAGCTGCTCCACGCTTGGTTTTGTGGGGAATCATCCTAAGAAAAAAAAACTTAGATCTAATCAGACACACCAGAGAGCAAAATTTGACCTTACAATCCACTAAATCAACCATCAATAGAATACTCTAAGAAGTTAAACCATATTAAGTGAACCCTGCCGACAAATTCAATATGCAAATTTGTACAACATATTCATTGACATGCATACTCAGATGAAAAGGCCTACATCACAAAGTCTTAAAAAATCTTCCTTCCAGATGACTAGATTCCCACATCCTCAGTAAAATGGCATTGAAGGGGACACTATACCAAAACACACTCGCACTAGAAGTTACAGAGTACTGAAGTATTTGCAAACTAACATCAGTTACTACTACAACTTTTTCGTTAGACACCAGCTCAAAACTGCCAGTATACCAGGAAAAAAGAGTATACCATACCCAAGAAAAAAATCCATTATTTCACTCTTCCAATGAATCTCCAACTACCAGTAAATTCATTCTTTTGCTTTATAATATCATTTATTGTGTTTCCAAGCTTTCGCACTTCATCCATCCACCCCAGAAACAAAGACGTATATTCGAACATTCTATTTAGGATTGACGGTATAGATAACTGTTATCAGACTAACTGATTCTCATGTTTATTAAATTTTTATTTCATGAATTGCACATACACATATATGTATATTTCAGTACTATTGAACAACACAGTACTACACTCAACACATCTATAAATAACAAACATAAATGAACAGTTACTACTGAATCTACAAATCACAAAATAAATCTACCTTCAGTAATACAAGCACTTCTTCAAACAAAATCATCAATTGGATCTCAGTCTCCCAATGAATCTCCAACTACCACTAGTCTTTTACATTACAATATCATTTATTGTGTTTCCAAGTTTTAGCACTTCATCCCTCCACACGGGAAGAAAGACATATATTCTAACATTCCGTACACTTTTTACTTGTACACTATACTAAAAAAAATGTGAACATTACTTAATCAAGAGATAAAATATTACTTTGTTCCTAATTTGCCCTTATTATTAACTAAAGTTAAGTTATTCTCCAAAGCAATGAATTTATTATTTTCAAAGGGTGATCTAGTTAAAATGTCCTATTTATTGCTCCGCGTGCCAAGGCAATGGCGGACAAGTAAAATTGGACGGACGGAGTATCATATTAACCGATTCCCAGGTTTTTTTAAATTGTAAGTTCATGGAAGTATGTAAATATGTATGAGTATACACATACGTACATAAAGTATCTCAGTTACCCATCGAATCTACAAATAACAAATATCCATAAACAGTTACTACTGAATCTACAAATCACAAAATAAATCTACATTCAGCAAAACAAGCAGTTCTTCAAACAAAACCATCAATTGAAACTCAACTTTTCCAATAAATATTTAGTCTTTTGCTTCAAATATCATTTAAAGTGTTTCCAAGCTTTAGCACTTCATCACTCCACCCCAAAACAAAGACGTACACTAGAACATTCTGTCTAGGATGCTATTAGAGAAAATTGTTATCAGACTAACTGATTCCAATGTTTATTAATTGTTAATTCATCATATATATATACACACACATATATGCTAAGTTGAGCGGACTCTTCACTTTCAGTACCAGTGTCGAATTCTCCAAAAATACGACAATCCAAAACACACACATTGACATTTTTGAAGAGTACAAGCAACATAGCATATATGTGTATCAAATCTATTACAAACAACAAATATCTACAAACAGTTACTACTAAATCTACAAATAACAAAATAAATCTACAAGCAGTCTTTGTAGCAAAATGATCAATTGACTAACCCACGGATAGTCCTCCAGAGAATCTTAGAAGGAGCACGAAAGTGAATTGGCCCATGTGAAGGCTTAGTATTCATCCTCTTCCTCAAAAACCTAAGGTACTTCATTTTCTGCCTAACAAGTCCACCAGAAAGACAAATCTCTTCACATCTAACAACAACTACTCTCTGTCCATTCAACAATTCCTTAGCTAAAATCGATGAGAGCCTACCAAGCATGTGGTGACGAGCATCAACCACAATTCTCCTTGCGGAGATTCCTGAACCTGACACCATTTTTTTTTTTTGGCCTTTTCTCTTACCTGTGAAGAAGGAAGGAAGGAAGGGAGAAAAATGGAGGAAGTGGCTAGGGTTTTTGAGGAGTGGGGATTAGGGTTTCGTTTTATGGAGAGAGGGAGATTAATGGGCTGATTGATCAGCAAGTGTTTTGGGCTTTTTTTTGCTTTGGTCATAATTGCAGAGATAGCCAGTTCTAATCGGGTCATTTGCACTTCTGACCCTTATCTGTGTTAGTCTTTAACTTATGTGTTGCTCGATCCGATCCGGAACCTATTAGGAGTTCCTATATAAATTTGAATAAGAGCTTGTCGGTCACGTGGAAGGTCTTCGGCAAAAAGCACTTCCAATCTTCATTGTGTATCCCTTCAAGTGTTGATACACCGCGAGCTTCTGTTATTTATTCGCATGGCCCAAGCTATTATTGCGAAAATTGACAAATACAACCAACTCGATCCATACTAGATCAAACTAATAAATAGAGCTGAGGTTATAGTTAAAATCACTAATAGAAAAATCAAAATAACTAGTTATAATAAGCATGAAGGAGCTAAATTAAATGAAATATGTTCTTTTTATATATATGCTTAAAAAGTACTTACCTAAGTTTCAAATTTTGCAAAATAAAATAAGAGGGAAGTGATTCAACTCAAGCAATCACACATATGATGACAAAATAAAATTTTACGAGACATAAATTTATATTGTGTTACAAGTTATGCCTTGAACATAAATTGAGCTTCTAAAAAACTTATGTTGCACTACACATAGATTTGATTGCTAAAAAGGAAAAATTAAAAATCTAATAATGCATATGCAAAAAGTAAACACTTGAAATAGGAGGAGCAAAACTTATACACCAATCTATTTGAAGGGAAATCCATGTAAATCAAAAACAAATGAAGCCTAAATTTTAGAAAGGTCACTTTACCACCAAGTCTTAGGTATCGTTTGGTAGAGTGCATTACAAAAAATAATGCATATATTTATCTTTGTATATTATTAGTATATTATTTAATATACTTTTTCAACTTCTGTGTATATTAGTTATACACTCTATTTGATACGAATCCCTTTTCCAGATTCTTTGATCTCTTTATACAATGACGGACTCAAAATTTTCATTAAGAAGGTTTATTATACGAAGAAGTAACATACTAAGAAGCTAAGAGAATTCAACATCTATTATATATACATAAAAAATAATTTTAACCTTAAATATACAGTATAATTTTTCGTCGAAAAAGTTCGTGTGTATCCCTTGCTCTCACCTGGCTCCGCGGGTAGGTATCCAGATACTCGATATAGTCTTTCCAAGCCCATATCCAGTTAAGTCCTACTGGGCCTACCTCTTGTATCCTTAATCCAAACTTAAGCTAGGCTCATGTAATCTTAACATTTAACAACATACAAACAATTAAGAAAAAGTTCATCCATTATAACTAGAAAAATGGCATAATATATCAACTTATGGTCCAATTTGACATGTTGTAGTTCAATATTTAGAAGTTAGCATCAAGTAACCAATTTTAACCTTTCAAAGGCCAATACAAAATAGGGAGCAAATGACTCAAGATAACCACTTTTAACCTTTGTTATTTAAAGGTTAGCCACCCTAACAAGTATTTAAAATTAAGCCACTTTTCAATAAGAAAATAAGTTCTACCACCTTTTTACTTTGGTCACATTTGCTCCTCTACTATAGAAAAAAAATTAAATTTGTCCTGCGTTATACTTTCGGTATATTTCTTTAATGTTATACTATCGCTCCGTATATATCTTTAACGTTATAAAAGTGGTTCAAATTTGTCCTTCCTCCGTTAACCCCATCCAACTTTAGCCAAAATGATATTCCAACTCACCACACTAATCCTTCTTCTTCAATCACTATCCAAAATTACCAACACCTTCACCATATGTACCATTACCATCAACATAAATCTTGTTGATATAGTATTCGACTATTATTAATATTTTATTTGAATTTTATATTTTCCAATTTTGCAAAAAAGATAAGTTTTGTATATTCAAATATTGAAAAAACAATCTTAATTATTTAATACTCAAAATCTTACAACACAATTTAATATTCAGGCGCATTTTCAGATTTATACGTTTTAATCTTCATGAAAACAAATGAGAACTAAGTTTCAAAAGGGCCACTTTACCACCAAGTCTTATAGTTTAGTAGTATAGATAAGAGCTTCCTACACAGTATTCAGAGATCTAATTCTCACTATCCCTTTTCCACTTTTTCCTAATTCTTTGATCCCCTTATGTAATGCAAAAAAAAAAAAAAAAAAAAAAAAAAAAGAAAATAATAATAATTGAGAGCATTCTTCTGGTAAGAAGTCCAGAAACTCAATCTTAGTCTTTCCAAGCCCATATCCAGTTAAGTGTTAATTGGGCCTACCTTTTGTGTCCTCAATCCAATCTTAGCTAAGCTCATGTAGCCTTATCATTTATATAACAAAGAAGTGAAAATTAAGTGGATGAGTATTTTTTAATAAATAATTATGATTTATAGCGACATTTTTTATTTATTATCATCTATAGCAATGCATAGCAATACTATGATAAATATGCATTATGTATTAAAAGTGAATTATGCATGCAATATATATGTATTATAAGTGTGTTTTAAAATGTACTATGCTTGTTTGATAAGAAATTGGCACAATGTATTATAAGTGTATTAAAGTATGTGATAAATGTATTATCCATGAGTAAAATTTGTATTATATGTGTTTTATAAATTATGTATATGTATTAAAACTGTATTACAAATGTATTATAAGCGCCTAGTATGCTATTGCTATAGATGGTAAATATTTTCTTAATATAGTATATCTATGTAAGTTTTCCAATAAAGAATTACTAAAAAACATTTTTCATTCTCCAACCATCATTTGTCAAAACTTAAAATATCTTCCGAACCATAATTTGTCCAGCTGACCTTTGTAGACACCTCAATTTTCAGGTCTTTATTTTTTTTAATAAAAAAAATTATCCATGTTTGTTTCAGTAACCAACGGCAATTCATAATGAAGGACCATCTAGTCAATTTTTTTTTTTTTTTTTTGCTTAAACAATTTCTAGCTAGTTTTTATTCATGCATCTAAATTCTAAAGTATATAGTGACCAAAATAAGCAAAACGTACAAAAAAACAAACCCAACCTGGCCAAACCCATGTGCCATTCATTTCATGCATGCATGAAAGAAATGCAAAAATGACCAGAAAAAAAGACTTCATAAATCATAAATAAAATTCATAAAAGAAGCACAGGCTGAATAAGTGACGAATGAAAATAGGAGACTATTATATATCCAAAATTTCCCGAACCCTGCGTGAAGGCGAGATGCTTTGTGCACCAGACTGTCCTTTAATCATTGTGTCCGAACTAGCATGCGTGCATCTCAACTAATTTTTTAAAATACGTGCTACCTTTCACCATTACAGATACTAGATAACTCTATTCATCGAAACTCAAAAAAATAATAAATCACCTAACATTTTTGCCTCTATGATTTTCAATCTATTTCTTTGATCACTAGACCACGACCTCGATACAATTTCTAGGACAAGGGACCCTACCAAAAGGGCATGGTTATGGTATCACCATCTAATGGCAGGCTAATACACCCAAGATTTAGTCCTGACAAGTCAAACCCCCTCTCTGAAAACATGGTATGGTTTGTGGGGCTCATTGACCTTCCTTAAAGTCACATAATATAATTGCCAAAGAATACAACACCTCAATTTCAATTACATTATTAAACACGTAGTACCATAGGAGATAATGTCACTTCAAACATGGCTCAGAACGGGAAATAAAAAAACTTTGATTTTTTCTTGTGTTATAATCCATGAATTTTGTGTGATATGTATGTCTGGCGGTATTTTGGCCGAAATTTTTCATGGGCGTTCGTGACGACCTATTTAATGGTGCACGTTGGTTCGGAGGGGCAAATGTGGATTTTTTGGATTTCAAACGTGGTCCGAAACGTAAAATAGAGATTTTTCAATTTTTTTCGTGTGTTATGGTCCATGGATTTTGTGTGATATGTGCGTCCGGCGATATTTTGGCCAAACTTTTTCGTGGGCGTCCGTGACGACAAATTTAATGGCGCGCGTTGGTTCGGAGGGGCAAATGTAGGGTTTTTGGATTTCAAACGTGGCCCGGAACGGGATATAGGGTTTTTTCGTGTGTTATAGTCCATAGATTTTGTGTGATATGTGCGTCCGGCGGTATTTTGGTTGAAATTTTTTGTGGGCGTCCGTGACGACCTATTTAATGGCGCGCGTTGCTTCGGAGGGCCAAATGTAGGGTTTTTGGATTTCAAACGTGGCCCAGAATGGGAAATTGGATTTTTTTGGTTTTTTCGTGCGTTATAGTCCATTGATTTTGTGTGATATGTGCGTCCGGCGGTATTTTGGCCAAAATTCTTCGTGGGCATCCGTGACGACCTATTTAATGGCCGCGTTGGTTCGGAGGGGCAAACGTGGAGTGTTTGGATTTCAAACGTGGCCCGGAAAGGGAAATAGGGATTTTTCAGTTTTCTCGTGTGTTGTAGTCCATGGATTTTGTGTGATATGTGCGTCCGGCGGTATTTTGGCCAAACGTTTTTGTGGGCGTCCGTGATGACCTATTTAATAGTGAGCGTTGGTTCGGAGGGGAAAACGTGGGCATTTTGGATTTCAAACGTGGCCCAGAACGGGAAATATGATTTTTTGGTTTTTTCGTGTGTTATATTCCATGGAATTTGTGTGATATGTGCGTCCGGCGGTATTTTGGCCAAAATTTTTCGTGGGAGTCCATGACGACCTATTTAATGGCCGCGTTGGTTCGGAGGGGTAAACGTGGCCCGAAAAGTGAAATAGGAATTTTTTGGTTTTTCGTGTGTTATAATAGTCCATCGATTTTGTATGATAAGTGCGTCCGGTGGTATTTTGGCCAAAATTTTTCATGGGGATCCGCGACGACCTATTTAATGGCGCGCGTTGATTCGGAGGGGCAAACTTGGGCTTTTTGGATTTCAAATGTGGCCCAAAATGGGAAATACTATTTTTTTGGTTTTTTCGTTTGTTATAGTCCATGGATTTTGTGTGATATTGATGTGCCGCCATTCTACGGCACATTCGACTCCTTTAAACTAAGAACAATCGTAAGTTCTTAAGCAACCGTCGTCGTTTTGATATTTTTATGTGGTATTTGCAGGAAATAGAGACAAACACAGAAAAGGAAGGAAATACGATCGAAAGAGCGCCACTGGTTAAGAGTGACGGCCACCATGACGAGCCGTCGCACATGTGACGGTCCGTCAAGTGCACCGTCAAGTTGAGGCAACACACTGCCTAAAGGCGACGGCCACCATGACGGTCCGTCAAGCTTGTGACGGTCCGTCATAAAGACCGTCAAGTGGAGGCAGCCCACTGCCTAGTGGTGACGGCCAAGGCGACGGTCCGTCAAGTTTTTGACGGTCCGTCAGCCCAAACCGTCAAGTTAAGGCAGAACGCGACGCGGTTTTCGAACATTTTTGGGATTTTGTTTCCTGGACTCCTATAAATACCTTATGTTAGGTTTATTTTAGATGTTGCTTTTTACAATAGTTCACCCAATAGTTTTAGGAGTTTTTGAGCAAGAATTGGAGAGCAAGAAACACGTTTCTTCTTCTTGAAATCGTGTTCTTGATTTGTTCTTGGGATCTTGGTTTCTTGTTCTTGGATAATTGAAGATTGTTTTCATTATATCGTAAGAATCTTTTCTCTTTATTATGAATATGACTTTCTTCTCTTCTTCTTCTAGCATGATTAACTAAACTCCCACAACTAGGGTTGTGGGAGCCATGGCAAAAGTAGCAATATAGATTTCGGGTAGCGTCGGGTTCAAGATATATGTGTCACGTTGTTAATCATTCATCATTTAACGTTTTCTAGTGGTTGCAAACATTAGAACATGCCTAGGTTTAATTTGCTTTAGTAAAGAGATTAAAACCGGGAAACTTGATTAACGACGAGGATTCGAGACTACCAACTCTCGTCTTATGATTAATGCTGTAACTAGATTAATCTACTTGATGTTTAGGATTGAAATATAAAAGCACACCTTTTCAAGTTCGAGAGAATTGAAAAGTAAATTCGTCTATTTGGTTGAGAAACGTTTAGATGATACCTTTAATTCAATCACATCGTGACACGCATATAGAAAGAACCAGGCTAAACCTTAAATCGACATTGTTACCAACGCCATGGTGAACACTTCCCTAGTTCATTCTCCTATTGATTATTTCTCATACATTATTGTTTGTTTTTATTCACAATTTGATCACACAAACCCTTACCGGAAACTATCGACTATTAGTCATCTACTTCACTAAAGACTTGAATTTGCACCTTATTCCCTGTGGGATCGACCCCAACCTCTGTTGGGTTCTATATTTGGCTACGACCGCTTACGCTTCTTAATTGGAGGTGTAGTTTGGGCGTTATCAAATTTTGGCGCCGTTGCCGGGGAATACGGTTATTTATTAAGTCCGGTGTGTTTATTTTACTCTTAGTCATACTTTCCTGCTTTTACGTTTATTTGTTGTTTTTGTTTTTGACAGGGTACAGAGTTGTGCATGCCAAGTACCCGGCGCTCGGGTGAATCAATACTACCTTACGATCCCGAGCTTGCTAGAACGTTAAGGCAAAATATGGCCGCACAAACAGAGGCAGCAAGGCTCGCTGCAGAACTTCAGGCCCAACAAAATTTGAATGCTGGTGGTCTGCAGGATGATGTCGCGCTGAATAATGAGGATATCGACTTGGATGGAGTTGGCGAGACGGGCGCCATTGCTCTTCCTCCGCTAGCGCCCGGGGCCAAGTTCAACATCACTAGCACAATGATCCAGCTGTTGAACCTGAGAGGAGTGTTCCGAGGTGCCGCTGGTGATGATCCAAACCAACACCTGATGAATTTCGTGGGGATCTGCAAGTCGTTCGAGTTGCCTGGAGTGAGTCAGACAACGATCAGGCTCAGGTTGTTTCCGTTGTCTCTGTCTGACGAGGCAGCGTTATGGTTAACAGAGCTGACCCCCGACTCTATCACAACTTGGGGAGAGTTGAAAGGAGCTTTCCTAGAAAGGTTCTTTCCTCCCTCTAGGATGATACAGTTGAGGGATGAAATCAGTAATTTCAAACAACAACCTCACGAAGCTTTACATGAGACTTGGTTGCGGTTCAAGAAGAAGCTGACACAATGCCTGAACCATCAATTGACCGATAACTTTTTGATGCAGACGTTCTACAGGGCACTGAATTCGGCTACAAAGCCGACGTTGGACAACGCAGCAGGGGGAGCATTCATGGGTCTCACTTTTGTTGAGGCCACAACTACTTTGGACAGGCTCACCAAAACCAACAGGGCCTGCCATACACGAGATTCAGAGGTAGCAGCCAGCACTTATGCCGTTGCTATGACAGCAGAGCAGCGTAGGAAGGAGGAAGAGCGGGACCAAGATATGGCCCACCTGAAAACGCAATTGGACCTACTGACAAAGCATTTGTTTTTTGGAGGTGTGGAGAAGGTGAAAGTTGTTGGTTCCCAAGGTAGAGCAGCAGAGTTGGAAACTGATGAGGAGGCAAATTATTTGGGGGGTTTCCAGGCCAATGGCCAAGGAAACCAAGGTCGGACCTATTAGAAGGACAGCTACTATGAAAAAGCTGGCTATAGAGATCGCGATCAAGGAAACAAGAGGAATAACACCGATAGAGGTGGGTTGTATATACCACCTGGTAATCAGGACAAAGCTAGCAACGAGGCAGGGACGTCCAAGCTAGAGAACATGATGGCAAAGATGCTGCTGAAGGTAGAATCGATTGACTCTGGGGTAAAAGAGATAAGGACTGAGTTATCGGCAATGAGTCAAATAGTGGATTCACATTCCACCTCGATCAAGTAATTAGAGCAGCAAGTAGGCCAAATCTCGGCATCTTTAAACCAAAGGAAGACATGTACCTTGCCGAGTGACACTATTCATCCAAGGAATAACGCGAGCTGTATGGCAATCACTACAAGAAGCGGTAAAATATTACCGGAATCACATCCGGTAATTCAGACTCAAGTTGAGGGTGATAGCACGGACGACAAGGAGGTAGAGGAGGCTACTCAAAAGCCCGCAGAGAAAAGCAAGAAAGCCAAAAAGCTTCCAACCATGATGCCTCGGCCACCGCCTCCTTTCCCACAACGTCTGAAGAAGAAAGTGGAAGATGGTAAGTTCTTGAATTTCATAACCATGCTCAAGCAGATATCAATCAACATCTCACTGGTGGAAGCGCTTGAACAAATGCCCGAATATGCCAAGTTCATGAAGGACTTGATTTGCAAGAAAAGGTCGGTGAGCGTTGAACAAGATAACCTCCACCACTGCAGTGCTATCTCCTCAAGATCGTTGGTAGACAAAAAAGAAGATCCAGGTGCGTTTACTGTTCCCTGCACTATTGGGAAACTCAACTTCGGGAAAGCATTATGTGATCTTGGTACTAGCATCAACTTGATGCCGCTAGCAGTCTACAAGCAATTGGGCTTAGGAGCGCCCAAACCAACGAACATGAGGGTGGTAATGGCTGACCGTTCAGTAAAGCGACCGGTGGAAATATTGTCTGATGTGCTAGTAAAGGTCGGTAAGCTTATATTCCCAGCTGACTTTGTGATCTTGGATTGCGAAGTGGATTTTGAAGTTCCCATAATCTTGGGACGACCATTGTTAGCCACTGCACGAGTATTGGTCGACATGGAAAGAAACGAACTGACCTTCAGATTGAACGATGAATTGGTCAAGTTTGATGTGTGTAAATTGATGAAGCGACCAAGAGACATGGAGGTGGTCTCGGCTATAATTGTTGTTGATGAAGCCCCTGCGGATGTGCACACTGAGGAGAAGGGTTGCGTTGAGACCCTAGATGTCACGAGAATAAGGTCGCGATCGCAAAGAGCAAATCATGTAAACCAAGGCGGTGAGAACAAAGCAAAGAGAAGGAAACACCGCAAAGCAAGAGTTAAGAGGTTATCGCGACTAGCTGCTGAGCCGATAAAAGAGAAAGCTGGAACGCAATAAGATGGTGTGGCGTGCACCTATTCCATCGATTTCGTTTGCTTTGGAGACCCAGGCGGTCTCCAACATCATGCCAGAATCTGAGTCCTATGGGCTCCACAGGTATTCCTTTCTCTCACAGTTTTTAGCTTTCTCATGTATGCATTGGGGACAATGCATGAGTCTAAGTTGAGGGTGTTGGGATACTTGTGAGTCACCACCGAGGGTTTTTGTTGCCGTGTTTCTTTTTCCTTCGGTGTGCTATCTAGTAGAACCGGCATGTTTAGGTTGTCGTTTAAATTTTAGATGTTTTTTTAGTGTCTATAGCAAGGCATGAGCATGGCGTTTTTCTTGGAAAAAATGGACTAAGGAGCCCCCTCTGAAAAATTTGATTTTGTAGTTATGTTTGAAACGATTGACTGTCTGGATACTTGAATGTCATTGTGTGGTTATGATTGGAATAAGTATGCTTAAGCCGAGCTGTTGTTTTGATAGTTGGTAGTGGTATGGTTTTTTGGTGCCAAGAGTGTGTGAGCGTATTGTGATAAATTCTTACTCTGTACATTGCATCTAGAACTTGCCCGGTCTATTTTGTTAGGTTTGAAGCTGGTTGCTTAGGAAAGGATCATATGCCCTTTTTGTGTGCAGTCCACTTAGCCTATAAAACCGTCCAAATAAAATTAATCCTTTTGAGCCCTGTTTGAGCCATAATTGACCCTGTTCTTTCAATAACCTGTCACCGTTCCTGTTTATCTTTGAATCCCTATTTTGGCCCTGGTCCTTCCTTGGACATCGTGCACCTCAACCCAGGTAATCAGCCTAAGTTGAGGGTGGCTACTATAGAGGTAAATGATAAGAAAAATAGGAGGGATAAGATTGGTTGTGAAAAGAATGAAAAAGTCGAGCGTGTATCTAAGAAAAGAAAGAAAAAAAAAGAGATGAAAAAGATCGAAAAAGAAATAAAAAGAATTGTCAAAGTAAAAGAGGCCGCACCTGTAGCTAGAAACAAGGAAATAAAAAGGTGAATAAGGATGGACAAAGTAAAGTTATGTGGTAATAAGATGCCGGTGATTCCAAGGAGGGCTTAGTTACTAACCCCTAAATGTATCCTACCTGCACCTGAAGCCTCATTACAAGCCAAAACAAGTCCTGTAGCGATCCTGAGCGACTTTCTGAAGAACTGAAATAGAATAGTAAGGGCAAGCTTATGGTATCGCATGTGCATTATTTGAAATCGTTTGTGAGTGTGAGCGCCTTACCTAGTCCCAAATCTTGTGTGGGATTTCTTTGTGGTGAGGGCACCAAGACTTCTGTATTATCTATTGACTGTTGGGATAGCTGCGCGTGTGGATGTAGAATGTTATATCGTATCGGAATGACATGCTTCGATCCTTGCAAGTTAACGTTTCATACAGTTGTGTGCTACAAGGGAGCTTGATTTAAAATTGAATAAGATGTTGAATGACCATGCTTTGCTAGAGACACGAGTTATTTGCTTAGTTGAGTCGTCTTATTGTTTTCGTTTAGGTTATGTTGCTTGAGGACAAGCGAACGTCTAAGTTGAGGGTGTTGATGTGCCGCCATTCTACGGCACATTCGACTCCTTTAAACTAAGAACAATCGTAAGTTCTCAAGCAACCGTCGTCGTTTTGATGTTTTTATGTGGTATTTGCAGGAAATAGAGACAAA
The DNA here is from genome assembly GCA_003996215.1 of Jaltomata sinuosa. Taxonomy (NCBI): domain Eukaryota; kingdom Viridiplantae; phylum Streptophyta; class Magnoliopsida; order Solanales; family Solanaceae; genus Jaltomata; species Jaltomata sinuosa. The sequence continues at coordinate 16,806 of QJPP01003125.1, read as the reverse complement.
CACAGAAAAGGAAGGAAATACGATTGAAAGAGCGCCACTGATTAAGAGTGACGGCCACCATGACGAGCCGTCGCACATGTGACGGTCCGTCAAGTGGACCGTCAAGTTGAGGCAACACACTGCCTAAAGGCGACGGCCACCCCGTCACAGAGACCGTCAAGTGGAGGCAGCCCACTGCCTAGTGGTGACGGCCAAGGCGATGGTCCGTCAAGCTTGTGACGGTCCGTCAGCCCAAACCGTCAAGTTAAGGCCGAACGCGACGCGGTTTCCGAACTTTTTTGGGATTTTATTTCCTAGACTCCTATAAATACCCTATGTTAGGTTTATTTTAGATGTTGCTTTTTACAATAGTTCACCCAATAGTTTTAGGAGTTTTTGAGAAAGAATTGGAGAGCAAGAAACACGTTTCTTCTTCTTGAAATCGTGTTCTTGATTTGTTCTTGGGATCTTGGTTTCTTGTTCTTGGATAATTGAAGATTGTTTTCATTATATCGTAAAAATATTTTCTCTTTATTATGAATATGACTTTCTTCTCTTCTTCTTCTAGCATGATTAACTAAACTCCCACAACTAGGGTTGTGGGAGTCATGGCAAAAGTAGCAATATAGATTCTGGGTAGCGTCGAGTTCAAGATATATGTGTCACGTTGTTAATCATTCATCATTTAACGTTTTCTAGTGGTTGCAAACATTAGAACATGCCTAGGTTTAATTTGCTTTAGTAAAGAGATTAAAACCGGGGAACTTGATTAACGACGAGGATTCGAGACTACCAACTCTCGTCTTATGATTAATGCTGTAACTAGATTAATCTACTTGATGTTTAGGATTGAAATATAAAAGCACACCTTTTCAAGTTCGAGAGAATTGAAAAGTAAATTCGTCTATTTGGTTGAGAAACATTTAGATGATACCTTTAATTCAATCATATCGTGACACGCATATAGAAAGAACCCGGCTAAACCTTAAATCGACATTGTTACCAACGCCATGGTGAACACTTCCCTAGTTCATTCTCCTATTGATTATTTCTCATACATTATTGTTTGTTTTTATTCACAATTTGATCACACAACCCCCCCTATTTACCGGAAACTATCGACTATTAGTCATCTACTTCACTAAAGACTTGAATTTGCACCTTATTCCCTGTGGGATCGACCCCAACCTCTGTTGGGTTCTATATTTGGCTACGATCGCTTACGCTTCTTAATTGGAGGTGTAGTTTGGGCGTTATCAGATATGTGCGTCCGAAAGTATTTTGGCCAAAATTTTTTGTGGGCGTCCGTGACAAATTATTTTATGGCGCGCATTTGTTCGGAGGGGCAAACATGGCCCGGAACGGGAAATAGGGGTTTTTTGATTTTTTCGTGTGTTATAGTCCATGGATTTTGTGTGATATGTGCGTCCGACGGTATTTTGGCAGAAATTTTTTGTGGCCGTCCGTGACGACCTATTTAATGGCGCACGTTGGTTCAGAGGGGCAAACATAGAGTTTTTGGATTTCAAACGTGGCCCAGAATGGAAAATAGGGATATTTCAGTTTTTTCGTGTGTTACGTCCATGGATTTTGTGTGATATGTGCGTCCGATGGTATTTTGGCTGAAATTTTTGGTGGGCGTCCGTGACGACCTATTTAATGGTGAACGTTGGTTCGTATGGGCAAACATGGAGTTATTGGATTTCAAATGTGGCCCGAAATGAGATATAGGGTTTTTTTGGTTTTTTCGTGTGTTATGTCCATGGATTTTGTGTGATATGTGCGTCCGACGATATTTTGGCCAAAATTTTATGTGGGAGTCCGTGACGACACATTTAATGGCGCGCGTTAGTTCGGAGGGGCAAACATGGGGTTTTTGGATTTCAAACGTGGCCCGAAATGGGAAATAGAGATTTTTCAGTTTTTTCTTATGTTATAGTCCATGGATTTTGTGTGATATGTGCGTCCGGGGCTATTTTGGACGACATTTTTCGTGGGCGTCCGTGACAACTTATTTAATGGCGCGCGTTGGTTCAGAGGGGCTAATGTGGGGTTTTTGGATTTCAAACGTGGCCCGGAATGGGAAATAAGGGTTTTCAGTTTTTTCGTGTGGTATAGTCCTTGGATTTTGTGTGAAATATGCGTCTAGCGGTATTTTGGCTGAAATTTTTCGTGGGCGTCCGTGATGACCTATATAATGGCGCGCGTTGATTCAAATGGGCAAACATGGTGTTTTTGGATTTCAAACGTGGCCCAAAATGGGAAATAGGGATTTTTCAGTTTTTTCGTGTGTTATAGTCCATGGATTTTGTGTGATATGTGCGTCCGACGGTATTTTGGCCGAAATTTTTTGTGGGCGTCCGTGACGACTTATTTAATGGCGCGCGTTGGTTCGAAGGGGCAAATGTGAGGTTTTTGGATTCTAAACGTTGCCTGGAATGGGAAATAAGGGTTTTCAGTTTTTTTGTGTGTTATAGTCAATGGATTTTGTGTGATATATGCGTCTAGCGGTATGTCACGACCCGATTTCTCAAGTCATGATGGCACCTACAATCCCCCAGTAGGCGAACCAATTCCCGTAGCCCAGAACGGTTAGTAATGGGTTACTACCTAACCAAAACGCACCAGCAAGCAGAAATAAGCGAAAGCAAAACCTGAATATAAATACATAAAGGAAACTACACCAACCCCAAGACTTGGTATCAATAGTAAAGAAGCTTCTAATAGAATACAAGTGCCAGTAGTAATAAAATACAACATAAATTGCCTCCAAAAGTACAAGGAGCAACAGTACAACAAATGAGATGTAGACAAGCCCCGACCGTCAGGCGCTCACCCTAGTCTCAAAGATCCAAAAGCTGCACGAGTCTCCAACGTGATCAACGGGGAAAGCTCAGCTAATATCTGCACAAAAAAGTGCAGAAGTGTAGTATGAGCACCAAAACCACGGGTACTCAGTAGGTATCATAGGCCGACTGAGAGCATATAAGATATAAAAGCAGTAAGTAACAGATAGAAAGAAAGCAGTCACTGAAGCCATAAGCAAGGCACAAGGAGCTAGCACAGATCATCCATAACCAAGAGTTTCAAGTAACACATGCTAGCACAGAGATACAATTACACAGAATCACAGGTGAAGGAAAGGAGAACGCACCTGGAGTCCTTGCACAACAATATAAGTAAGTAGAGAGAGTTGAGAAAATGGCGGTATACCGGTAACCTCAAGTGGGAGGAAAAGACGGAGAGTAGTCTAACATACTCAAAATGGAATCAACCAGTATAAGGAAATCATAACACCAATCCAATCATATGATAGCATAACCAGGGAATCACCTCACAAGTACAACCCTAGGATGAAATAACTAGGTGATAACGCTCAAAGTACCACTCCAATTAAGAAGCGTAAGCGATCGTTGTCAAATATAGAACCCAACAGAGGTTGGGGTCGATCCCACAGGGAATAAGGTGCAGATTAGGTCGTTAGTGAAGTAGATGACTAATAGTCGATAGTTTTTGGTAAAAGGAGGGGTTTGTGTGATCAAATCGTAAACAAAGCAAATAATAAATGTATGAGTTTTAATCAATATGAGAGAATGAACTAGGGAAGTGTTTACCATGGCATTGGTAACAATGTCGATTCTAGCTTAGCCGGGTTCATTCTATATGTTTTTCACGATGTGATTGAATTAATGGTATCATCTAAATGTTTCTCAACCAAATAGAAGAATTTACTTTTCAATTCTCTCGAACTTGAAAAGGTGTGCTTTTAGATTTCAATCCTAACATCAAGTAGATTAATCTAGTTACAACATTAATCATAAGACGAGAGTTGGTAGTCTCGAATCCTCGTCGTTAACCAAATTTCCCGGTTTTAATCTCTTTACTCAAGCAAATTAAACCTAGGCATGTTCTAATGTTTGCAACCACTAGAAAATGTTATGCATGAATGATTAACCACGTGACAATGATAAATATTGAACCCGACGCTGCCCAGAATCTATATCGCTACTTTAGCCATGGCTCCCACAACCCTAGTTGTGGGAGTTTTAGTTAATCATGCTAGAAGAAGAAGAGAAGAAAGTCATAATCATAATAAAGAGAAAAGATTCTTACAATATAATGAAAACAATCTTCAAGTATCCAAGAACAAGAAAAACAAGATCCCAAGAATGATTCAAGAATGCGCTTACAAGATCAAGAAAACGTGTTGCTTGCTCTCCAATTTACGCTCAAAAGTAGACTAAAACTCTCCTAAAATTATTTGGTTCAACTATTGTAAAAGCAACAAATAAAATAAACCTAACATAGGGTATTTATAGGAGTCTAGGAAACAAAGTCCCAAAAACATTCGGATTCCGCGTAACGGACTGCCTAGGTGTGACGGCCAGGCTGACGGACCATCACAAGCTTGACGAACTATTGCCTGGGTCGTCACCCTTAGGCAGTGTACTGCCTCCACACGACGGTCTCTGTGACGGACCGTCACATGTGTGACGGACCGTCACTCAGGCCGTCACTCTTTTCCAGAATGTCGTTTTGCTCGTATTTCCTTCCGTCTCTATGTTTGTCCCTATTTCCTGAAAATACAACATAAAAACATCAAAAACGACAATGGTTGCTTGAAAACGTACGATTGTTCTTAGTTAAAAGGAGTCGAAAATGCAGTAGAATGGCGGCACATCACTAGGCCACAATAATCGAGAGATACCACTCAGCTTCCCACAAGAATAGAACCAGAGTCTCACACTCTGCTCAGAAGGCCACACAAAAGTGCCTCAATAAGATAGGACTCCAAAGTCCTCTGAATAATCAAAAATCCCACAACCAAAGCCTCAACAGGCTAGCCATCACTAATCTTTCTAGAACTGGATGGCAAGACAAGCTCTAAATAAAGACAGGAGTAAATATAGTCTACCTACAGTCCCAACAGCCGCCCATACAACCGAGGAACACAATCAAGTGAAAGCAAACTCTCCGGCATCCCATACTACCAGAGCGTACCTGAACACACAACAAACAAGGGTGGAATCCAATGCATGATATGATATGATATGAAATAGAACCTCTGTATGTACCTCCTCCGGTGCCAATCGGGCCCAGCAGGCAGGTTTCATGGAAGGACTCAGCCTGTATACCTCTACTCCACCGTATACCCTTCCCTCCGGTGCACACAGCCCGAAGCCCCAGGCCCGGAGCGGCAAGGTCCATGGAGGTCCCCGACCCCATACTAAAACTCAATATCAAGACATGTCATCCGGAAGCAAGTCCGGGATCAAAATAGAGACCCAGTCTCAAAGATGCATGCCCAGACCCTGTCCAGGACTAAAGTAGTATAAAATGCCTCAAAAACCCCTCCAAGGGTGCCCGGGCGTAACCGGGTCTAAAACTGTAGTAAATCAAGTCTAGTGCTCTGCCCTGCAGAGACTAGTATCAGTAATAAAATCAAGTCTGGTGCTCTGCCCCGCAGAGACTAGCATCAGTAATAAAATCAAGTCTGGTGCTCTGCCCAGCAGAGACTAATACCAGTAATAAAATCAGTGCGAAAACATCCAAAAATCCCCTTTTCTATCATCAACAGTACCAAAAACGGGCCCCTAGGGCCATGCAAATTTAGGAAAACTATCGGTAGTGGCTCACAGCCAAAACTGTGGTAAAACATGCAGGGGAAAACCTTTTTCATGGATGATATGCTCACACACAAATATAAAAGTAGCCCAACGGCTCACAACAATTCCTATCAGCCCTGCACAGGCTCAATAGCTACTCAACAGACATAACTAGCCTAAAAGGATAATCTCTATGTCCGGGACTTGCGAACATTCCCAAATAGCCCACCATCTATGTTCCAGAGTCAATAAAAGTCCACAAAGGACCACAAAGGTAATATACATTACTACGCGAATACTACAAATAATGTATGAAATAGATGGACGAAAGGCGGACAAGGTCTGGGGTACCAACCTATAACAACCCATCCAAGGATGCTAATTAATGCAGTTATAGCCTATATACGCAGAGTCTAGATAGGGGAAAACCATAACCTACCTGTCATCCGATGACTAGCTGCGGGAACGGCATCGTCCAGACTCAAACAGCTCCAGGAAGCTTCAAATCACAAAAGAATACTTTTAACTAAAGCCCAAAAGGCGTCTCTATGAAGGCTGACCAACCAAGGTAATGGAACAGTTGCTAGAATCGACGAGGCTGCAAGAACGAGCCATAGTCATTTGATAAGGTGTTAATGTCACACTCGCGACCAGCCAACTCCAAAGCATAAAAATGAGGCCAATAACAATAAGAAATGGCAGCTAAATCCAACAATAATATGTTAACCACATCTCAAAGGAGCGACGAGCTCCCGAGGCACCATTTTAAGGCTTACTTCACGTTGTCCAATCCAATCACTATCGTATGCCATCCCAAAAAGAATCGCACAATTTCCCAATCCCTCCAGCACCTTACCACAACCAGAACACCACAACAATAACCAAACATAACAAGATAAAGGGGCTGTCCAATGCCACAAATCCAAAATACACTTCGTGGCTCAAAAATCCATAAAACAATACTAGAACATATAATAATGAAGGAGGGTCGTAGGGGAGAGATTTCCTTGACAAAAATATTCAATATCCCAAGATTAACAACCTGCCTCCTTGCAGTAACAACAACAAATCCAAAATCAACAAGAAACTACTACAAGATATCGGCAACAACAACTTTTCATAACTAGAAGCTTAATATCTTGATCCAACAAATAGATAAGTGTACGGGATCCATACCTCACAATAATAACTCCATAGCTACTGCCAAATACTCATAAAACACCTGCTGGCTCACTGCATCAACACCCACGAAGATACGCCATGAAATCGACGGGGAAAACTATACCAAAATGACGAGCTCTCGACGTAGAGCAACTTCGTTAAACTTCCGAATTGAAAGGATCAAAGTCCATGGATTATTTATGGACTCTCCCTCTAATTTTATAAGAATTTTGGGTGAAAAATATGGGTTAAAACGAAGGAGAAATCAGCTTTTATAAGCTGAACCGACTTAGGACGTGGGCCCCACTTTGACATGCCTGCTTGTGCAGTCTTACGAAAATGTGAATATCTCTCTATTATGAAGTCATATGGACAAACGGTTTAGTGAGTTGGAAACTAGACTCGTAGACCTTCGATTTGGTATATTGGGGGCCCACTAACTCTTTATAGATAGGGAGAAACACCCCAAGACATTTAACCCAAATTTGAAGAGAATTCCTTAAAGGAATTTACAATAACTTTTTTTGACTTTTGTTTCGCAACTTGCTTGACTTCAAAACTTATCATACGACCATTTTTCCATTACAATACCTCATAACACATCCTTCTTAGTATATTAGTCACTATTAGTCTTACCCCAAAGTCACGGGTTACTTTAAACCTTCCAAATGGGCGAGGTGTTACACGAGACATTTCTTTAACTCAAACTTTTGAGTAAGGGATTCCTTTGACCTAGAACCTTGGTTTAATTCTTTGATATTACCAAGAATGTTGTCGGAAGTCAACGATTTCCAAAGTTGAAGCTCTAAAATGAGGAACGGCCATAAAGACCAAACAAATGGCCCGGGCACCAAACTACCGGTCCCGACAAGCCATAAATGACTTGGGCCGCTACAAGTAAGCTCTAATGGTACAAGAAAGGCGAAAATGTGTAAATGACCGGAAGGGTCATTACACGGTATTTTGGCTGAAATTTTTTGTGGGCGTCCGTGATGACCTATTTAATGGCGTGCGTTGATTCGAATGGGCAAACGTGAGGTTTTTGGATTCCAAACGTCGCCCGGAAAGGAAATAGGGATTTTTTGGTTTTTTCGTGTGGTATAGTTTATGGATTTTTTGTGATATGTGCGTCCAGCGGTATTTTGGCCAAAATTATTTGTGGGCGTACTTGACGACATATTTAATGGCGCGCATTAGTTCGGAGGAGCAAACATGGGGTTTTTGGATTTCAAACGTGGCCCGAAATAAGAAATAGAGATTTTTCGGTTTTTTCGTGTGTTATATAGTCCATGGATTTTGTGTGATATGTGCGTCCGGCTGTATTTTGGCCGAAATTTTTCGTGGGCATCCGTGAAGACTTATTTCATGGCGCGCGTTGGTTCGGAGGGGCAAATGTGGGGTTGTTGGATTCCAAACGTGGCCCGAATGGGAAATAAGGTTTTCAGTTTTTTCGTGTGTTATAGTCCATGGATTTTGTTTGATATATGCGTCTGGCGGTATTTTGGCCAAAATTTTTCGTGGGCGTCTGTGATGACCTTTTAATGGCATGCGTTGATTCGGATGGGCAAACGTGAAGTTTTTGGATTCCAAATGTCACCCGGAAAGGGAAATAGGGATTTTTCAGTTTTTTTGTGTGTTATAGTACATGAATTTTGTGTGATATGTGCGTCCGGCGGTATTCTGGCCAAAATTTTTTGTGGGAGTCTGTCACGACCTATTTAATGGCTCACGTTGGTTTGAAGGGGCAAACGTGGGTTTTTTGGATGCCAAACGTGGCCCGGAATGGGAAATAGTCTTTTTTCAGTTTTTTCGTGTGTTGTAGTCCATGGATTTTTTGTGATATGTGCGTCCAACGGTATTTTGTCAAAATTTTTTGTGGGTATCCGTGATGACCTATTTAATGGCGCGCATTGGTTTGGAGGGGCAAACTTGGGGTTTTTATATTTCAAACGTGGCTCGAAACGGGAAATAGGGTTTTTTGATTTTTTCGTGTGTAATAGTTCATGGATTTTTAGTGATATGTGCGTCCAGCGGTATTTTGACTGAAATTATTTGTGGGCATCCGTGATGACCTATTTAATGGAGCGCGTTGGTTCAGAGGGGCAAACGTGGGGTTTTTTTGGATTTCAAACGTGGCCCGGAACGTAAAATAGGGATTTTTTGGTTTTTTCGTGTGCTATAGTTCATGGATTTTGTATGATATGTGCGTCTAGCGATATTTTGGACGAAATTTTTCTTGGGCTTCCGTGACGACCTATTTAATGGCGTGCGTTAGTTCATAGGGGAAAATGTGGGGTTTTTGGATTTCAAACGTGGCCCAGAACGGGAAATAGGGATTTTTTGATTTTTTCGTTTGTTATAGTCCATGGATTTTGTGTCATATGTGCGTCTAGCCGTATTTTCGCCGAATGTTTTTGTAGGCGTCCGTGATGAACTATTTTATGGTGTGCGTTGGTTCAGAGGGGCAAACGCGAGGTTTTTGGATTTCAAACTTGGCCCGAAATGGGAAATAGGGATTTTTTTGGTTTTTTCATGTGTTGTAGTCCATGGATTTTTTGTGATACGTGCGTCTCGCTTTATTTTGGCTGAAATTTTTCTTGGGCGTCCGTGACGACCTATTTAATGGTCATCGTTTGTTTGGAGGGGCAAACGTGTAGTTTTTGGATTTCAAACGTGGCCCGAAATGGGAAATAGGGTTTTCAATTTTTTCGTGTGTTATAGTCCATGAATTTTGTGTGATATGTGCGTCCTGTAGTATTTTGGCCAAAATTTTTTGTGGGCATCTGTGATGACCTATTTAATAGCGTGCGTTTTTTGGAGGAGCAAACGAGGGGTTTTAGGATTTCAAACGTGGCCCGAAATGGGAAATAGGGATATTTCGATTTTTTGTATGTTATAGTCCATAGATTTTGTGTGATATGTGCGTCCGGCGGTATTTTGGCCAAAATTTTTCGTGGGCGTCCGCGACGACCTATTTAATGGCGCGCGTTGGTTCGGAGGGGCAAACGTGGGGTTTTAGGATTTCAAACGTGGCCCGGAACGGGAAATAGGGATTTTTTGATTTTTTCTATGTTATAGTCCATGGATTTTGTGTGATATGTGCGTCCGGCGGTATTTTGGCCGAAAATTTTCGTGGGCATCCGCGACGACCTATTTAATGGCGCGCGTTAGTTCGGAAGGGCGAACGTGGGGTTTTAGGATTTCAAACGTTGCCCGGAACGGGAAATAGAGATTTTTCAATTTTTTCGTGTGTTTTAGTCCATTGATTTTGTGTGATATGTGCGTCCGGCGGTATATTGGCCAAAATTTTTCGTGGGCGTCCGCGAGGACCTATTTAATGGCGCGCGTTGGTTCGTAGGGGCAAACGTGGGGTTTTATGATTTCAAACGTGGCCCGGAATGGGAAATAAGGATTTTTCAATTTTTTCGTGTGTTATAGACCATGGATTTTGTGTGATATGTGCATCCGGCGGTATTTTGCCCAAAATTTTTCGTGGGTGTCTGCGATGACCTATTTAATGGTGTGCGTTGGTTCGTAGGGGCAAACGTGGGGTTTTAGGATTTCAAACGTGGTCCGGAATGGAAAATAGGGATTTTTCAATTCTTTCGTGTGTTATAGTCAATGGATTTTATGTGATATGTGCGTCCGGTGGTATTTTGGCCGAAATTTTTTGTGGGCGTCCGCGACGACCTATTTAATTGCGCGCGTTGGTTCGGATGGGTAAACATGGGGTTTTAGGATTTCAAACGTGGCTCGGAACGAGAAATAGAGATTTTTCAATTTTTTCGTGTGTTATAGTCAATGGATTTTGTGTGATATGTGCGTCCGGCGGTATTTTGGCCAAAATTTTTCGTGGGCGTCCGTGACGACATATTTAATGGTGCGCGTTGGTTCGGAGGGGCAAACGTGGGGTTTTAGGATTTCAAACGTGGCCCGAAACGGGAAATATGGATTTTTCAATTTTTTCGTGTGTTATAGTCCATGGATTTTGTGTGATATGTGCGTCCGACGGTATTTTGGCCGAAATTTTTCGTGGGCGTCCGCGACGACCTGTTTAATGGCGCACTTTGGTTCGGAGGGGCAAATGTGGGGTTTTAGGATTTCAAACGTGGCCTAGAACTTGAAATAGTGATTTTTCGATTTTTTCGTGTGTTATATAGTCCATGGATTTTCTGTGATATGTGCGTCTGGCGGTATTTTGGCCAAAATTTTTCGTGGGCGTTCGCGACGACCTATTTAATGGTGCGCGTTGGTTCGGATAGGCAAACGTGGGGTTTTAGGCTTTCAAACGTGGCCCGGAATGGGAAATAGGGATTTATCAATTTTTTCGTGTTATAGTCCATGGATTTTGTGTGATATGTGCATCCTGCGGTATTTTGGCCGAAATTTTTCGTGGGAGTCCGCGATGACCTATTTAATGGCGATCGTTGGTTCTAAGGGCAAACGTGGGGTTTTAGGATTTCAAACGTGGCTCGGAACGGGAAATAGGAATTTTTTGATTTTTTCGTGTGTTATAGTCCATGGATTTTGTGTGATATGTGCGTTCGACGGTACTTTGGCCGAAATTTTTTGTGGGCGTCCGCGACGACCTATTTAATGGTGCGCGTTGGTTTGGAGGGGCAAACATGGGGCTTTATGATTTCAAACGTGGCCCGAAATGGGAAATAGGGATTTTTTGATTTTTTCGTGTGTTATAGACCATGGATTTTGTGTGATATGTGCGTCCGGCGGTATTTTGGCCGAAATTTTTTGTGGGTGTCTGCGATGACATATTTAATGGCGCGCGTTGGTTTGTAGGGGACAATGTGGGGTTTTAGGATTTCAAACGTGGCCCAGAACGGGAAATAGGAATTTTTCGATTCTTTCGTGTGTTATAGTCCAAGGATTTTGTGTGATATGTGCGTCCGGTGGTATTTTGGCCGAAATTTTCGTGGGCGTCCGCGGCGACCTATTTAATTGCTCGCGTTGGTTCGGAGGGGTAAACATGGGGTTTTAGGATTTCAAACGTGGCCTGGAACGAGAAATATGGATTTTTCGGTTTTTTCGTAGGTTATAGTCCATGTATTTTTTGTGATATGTGCGTCCGGCGGTATTTTGGCCAAAATTTTTTGTGGGCATCCGCGACGACCTATTTAATGGCGCGCGTTGGTTCGGAGGGGCAAACATGGGGTTTTAGGATTTCAAACGTGGCCCAGAATGAGAAATAGGGATTTTTTCGTTTTTTCGTGTGTTATAGTCCATGGATTTTTTGTGATATGTGCGTCCGACGGTATTTTGGCCAAAATTTTTTGTGGGCGTCCGCGACGACCTAGTTAATGGTGCGCGTTGGTTCGGAGGGGCAAACGTTGGGTTTTAGGATTTCAAACGTGGCCCGAAACGAGAAATAGGGATTTTTTGGTTTTTCCTATGTTATTATAGTCCATTGATTTTGTGTGATATGTGCGTCCGGCGGTATCTTGGACGAAATTTTTTGTGGGCGTCCGCGAAGACGTATTTAATGGCGCGCGTTAGCCCTTTTTAGTAGTGGATGATGTAATGACCCTTCCGGTCATTTCCACGTATAAGTTTTGAAGTCAAGCAAATCGACAAAAGATATCGTAAGACCTTTAACAAATTTTCTGAACTTTGGGTCAAATGTATTAGGACTTTTCTCCCAATATATAAAGAGTTAGAAGTCCTCCAAAATACCAAATCGAAGGTCTACGAGTCTAGTTTCCAACGCACAAAACCGCACGTCCAAATAATCTTGGAGCAAAGAGTTATGACTGTTTTACCGCGGACTGTCTGGCAGAAAATGGGTTGCGAACTGGGTCGCGAATCGGGTCGGGTTTAACCCGATTTAAGCTTCAATTTTACGTTTTAAAATGCCATTTCAGTTTCGAAACAGTGATAAAATATAAGGGAGAATCCCGAGAGAATTCTTGAATATCGAAATCGTGCGTAGGCGAATTACGAGCCTAAACTTAAGAACCTTATTAGCATCGTGCGTATTTGGAAGTATTTATTTTATAAGATTTTTATACCCCGTAATATTTTAACGGAGATAGTAAATTTAATTATGTTGAAAATTATTATTATAATATAGTAGGTTTTATTGGAAATGATTTTCTAATAATTATGGTATATTTAAAATATTATATTTATTATACCACGAATTTATGCAATACCCGAATATATACCTAACGGAGGGAAATTGGTTGCCACCTCCACCTCCACGTGGAAGTGGAGGGGCTAAGACAACACATATCAATTGAAAGGTGGCCAGCAAATATTGCTAAAGGCGGCAACACATTGAGTTGCTTTGAAATGATAAGGGCTGCCTAACCTTTAGCTAATTTGTCATTATATAAGTTGGTTGGTTCTTGATCACTGAAGAACAATTGAACAAGTTGTTATATGAGGGGCTGCCAACATTATTTAATACCTCCTTTAAATATAATTGTGGTGCAAAATTACCACAGTACATCAATTATCTACGTTAAGTTATTCCGTCCCAAATCCGATTTCGATTCCGATTTAGTTTTGGATTTTCTTGGAGTGGTTCGAGCTTGGACATCGTTGTTCCAGCAGCTTGTCATCGGACGACAGGTAGGTTACGGTTTATTTTTCCCTAGACTCCGTATATATAAAATAAAATGGTATTAATGGGCATCCTTGGGTTGGTTTATTAGGTTGGCACCACAGACCTCGACCGCTTTATTCATGTCCGCCTAATTTTATTCCTCCGTTGTTTGTAGTATTTGTCGATGTATTTTATTTATTTACCCTTGTGGTCCTGTGAGGCCTTATTGACTCTGGAACATAGAAGGTGGGAATTTGGGGAATGTCCGCGAGTCCCGGGCATAGAATTATCCTTCTAGGCTGGTTATGCTTGCTGAGTAGCTGTGGGCCTGTGCAGGGTCGATAGTTGATTGTAAGCTGCTGGGCAGCTATTGTGTGTGATCATATCATTTCCATGCATATAAAGAGGTTTTATCGATGTTTTACAATGGTTTTGGCTTCGGGCCTACTGACACTGTTTTCTAAACCTTGCATGGCCTGGGGGCCCCCTTTTTGATGGAAATGATTTGGAAATGGTTGATTTCACTTGTGGTTTAAAATCATCAGTTTTACGATTATCACTAGACTCGGCAGGGCCGGAGTGCTAGTTGAGTTTTCTTACTACTTGAGATGATTTTTAGCCTCGGTTGGACCGAGCACATGAGATGACTTTTTACTGTTTAGACCCGGCGACGCCCGGGCACCCTTGGAGGGGTTTTTGAGATATTTTTCTACTATTTTTAGTCCTGGACAGGGTCTGGGCATGCATATTCGAGACTGGGTCTCTATCTTGATATCGAGACTGGGTCTCTATCTTGATACATGTTCTGATACTGAGATTTGGTATGGGGTCTGGGACCTCCATGGACCTTGCTATCCGGGCCAGGGGCTACGGGCTGCGTGTGCCGGAAGAGGGGTATACGGGGGAGTAGGGGTATACGGGCAGAGTCCTTCCATGGAACCTACCTGTTGGGCCGGATCGGCGCCGGAGGAGGTACATACAGAGATACTATGGCACTTGAGATCTTCATGCATCATATCATTCATTGTTCGAGGTTCCACCCTTGTTTGCTGTTTGCTGATTGTATGCTCCGGTAGTATGGGATGCCGGAGGGTTTGTTTTCACTTGTTTGTGTTCCTTGGTTGTATGGGCAGCCGGGGGACTGTAGGTAGATTTTGTTATTTACTTACAGAGTTGTTCTCTATTATGGATAGTATGAGGTTGGTCACTGCTGGACTGTTAGTTTCTGGATTGAGATTGATATGATTAGTTGAGTTTGATTCATGTCTCTGAGCGTGCCTATTATTACTCTTTCTCTCTTCTCCTTACACTTGAGGTTACCGGTATACCGTCCATTTCGTAAACTTATCTTGTATACACTGTTGTTGCAAGGACCCCAGGTGCGTTGTTTCTTACTTTCACCTGTGCCTTTGGTGTGTATATTCTTCTTGCTAGCCTCATATGTGGTTCTGTTGGTTTCCCTCTGGGCTAGTTCCTGTGTACTTTTCGTTGATTTCTGTGACTACTTGCTTCTATTCTGTCTATTACTGCTCTTTTATCTTATATGTGCCCAGTCGGCCTATGATACCTACTGGGTACCTTATGCTTCGCATTTGGTGCTCACCCCTACCCCCTGCATCTTTGGGTGCAGATCCTAGCGTGGGCCATCGCTGGTAGATCGTTGTGATTCGTGCTTGGAGATCTGTTGAAGACTACTTCAGGCTGAAGGTGGGCTCTTGGCGATCGGAGCTTAGTTTTAGTTTATCTTCTGCTTTATGTACTCTATTACCATTCAGAGACATCTGTATATATTCTTTTGGATAGTTTTCACTCCATGTATGTAGTTTGGCTCTGTACTATGATACCAGGTCTTGGGGTTTGGTTTAGTTTTCTGCATTTGTATATATTTACATTCATATTATCTATTTTATTCGTCTTGTTCTCTTATTTGTTGGATAGTAGCCCATTACTAGCTGTTCTGGGCTACATGGATTGGTTCACCTACCGGGGGTGGTAGGTGCCATCATGATCGAGAAATCGGGTCGTGATAGGTATTTTGGCCGAAATTTTTCGTGGGCGTTCGCGACGACCTATTTAATGGCGCTTGTTGGTTCGGAGGGGCAAACGTGGGGTTTTAGGATTTCAAACGTGGCCCGGAACGAGAAATAGGGATTTTTCGATTTTTTCGTGTGTTATAGTCCATGGATTTTGTGTGATATGTGCGTCCGGCGGTATTTTGGCCGAAATTTTTCGTGGGCTTCCGCGACGACCTATTTAATGGCGCTTGTTGAATCGGAGGGGAAAACGTGGGGTTTTAGGATTTCAAACGTGGCCCGGAATGAGAAATAGGGATTTTTCGATTTTTTCGTGTGTTATAGTCCATGGATTTTGTGTGATATGTGCTTCCGGCGGTATTTTGGCCGAAATTTTTTTGTGGGCGTCCGCGAGGACCTATGTAATGGCGCTTGTTGGTTCGGAGGGGCAAACGTGGGGTTTTAGGATTTCAAACGTGGCCCGGAACGGGAAATAGGGAATTTTTCGGTTTTTTCGTGTGTTATAGTCCATGGATTTTGTGTGATATGTGCTTCCGGCGGAATTTTGGCCGAAATTTTTCGTGGGCGTCCGCGAGGACCTATTTAATGGCGCTTGTTGGTTCGGAGGGGCAAACGTGGGGTTTTAGGATTTCAAACGTGGCCGGAACGGGAAATAGGGATTTTTCGGTTTTTTCGTGTGTTATAGTCCATGGATTTTGTGTGATATGTGCTTCCGGCGGAATTTTGGCCGAAATTTTTCGTGGGCGTCCGCGAGGACCTATTTAATGGCGCTTGTTGTTCGGAGGGGCAAACGTGGGGTTTTAGGATTTCAAACGTGGCCCGGAACGGGAAATAGGGATTTTTCGGTTTTTTCGTGTGTTATAGTCCATGGATTTTGTGTGATATGTGCGTCCGGCGGTACTTTGGCCGAAATTTTTCGTGGGGGTCCGCGATGACCTATTTAATGGCGCTTGTTGGTTCGGAGGGGCAAACGTGGGGTTTTAGGATTTCAAACGTGGCCCGGAACGGGAAATAGGGATTTTTTTGTTTTTCGTGTGTTATAGTCCATGGATTTTGTGTGATATGTGCTTCCGACGGAATTTTGACCGAAATTTTTCGTGGGCGTCCGCGAGGACCTATTTAATGGCGCTTGTTGGTTCGGAGGGGCAAACGTGGGGTTTTAGGATTTTCAAACGTGGCCCGGAACGGGAAATAGGGATTTTTCGGTTTTTTCGTGTGTTATATAGTCCATGGATTTTGTGTGATATGTGCGTCCGGCGGTATTTTGGCCGAAATTTTTCGTGGGCGTCTGCGACGACCTATTTAATGGCGCTTGTTGGTTCGGAGGGGCAAACGTGGGGTTTTAGGATTTCAAACGTGGCCCGGAACGAGAAATAGGGATTTTTCGATTTTTCGTGTGTTATAGTCCATGGATTTTGTGTGATATGTTCGTTCGGCGGTATTTTGGCCGAAATTTTTCGTGGGC
>QJPP01003124.1:0-11648 GCA_003996215.1 Jaltomata sinuosa | reverse complement strand
TTCTAATGTTTGCAACCACTAGAAAATGTGACATAATGAATGATTAACAACGTGACAATATATATATTGAACCCGACGCTACCCGGAATCTATATTGCTACTTTTGCCATGGCTCCCACAACCCTAGTTGTGAGAGTTTTAGTTAATCATGTTTGAAGAAGAAGAGAAGAAAGTCATAATCATAATAGAGAGAAAAGATCCTTACAATATAATGAAAAAAATCTTCAAGTATTCCAAGAACAAGAAACCAAGAACTCAAGAACAACTCAAGAACAAATCAAGAACGCGTTTCCAAGACAAGGAAAACGTGTTTCTTGCTCTCCAATTCTCTCCTAACACTATTGGGAAAACTATATTAAAAAGCTTGACAAATAAACTTGCATAATGAAAATAAACCTAACATAGGGTATTTATAGGAGTCTAGGAAACAAATCCCAAAATCGTCCGAATTCCGCGTAACCGACTGCCTAAGTGTGACGGCTTGGGGTGACGGACCATCACCACCATGACGGACCGTCACAGTGGCCATCACCACTAGGCAGTGGTGCTGCCTCAGGGTGACGGTTTGGGTGATGGACCGTCACCACCTTGACGGCCCGTCACGGTGGCCGTCGCCACTAGGCAGTGTGTAGACTTAAGTTAACGGCTGCCTTGACGGCTCGTCACTAGCTTGACGGTCCGTCACTCGGACCGTCACTCTTATACAGAATGTCTTTTTGCTCGTATTTCCTTTCGTTTCCATGTTTGTTTCCCTTTCCTACAAATATAACATAAAACCATCAAAACGACAACGGTTGCTTGAAAACGTACGATTGTTCTTAGTTAAAAGGAGTCGAAAGTGCCGTAAATTGGCGGCACATAAGGGGTCATCACGGTTCTTTTTGTTATTGTTTATGAGTTACGGGCCCTACGGGCCCGCTTTTGACCCAGATATCAACCCGGCTACAATTGTAAAATATGGGTAACGTTAGACTCGTCTTAACATTTTATTCATGAATTTGATAGTTTGATTCTCGTTCGGAGCTTCTCGGAGCAGCTCGGCCTCAAATATCGTTGTTTCCGCAGCTTGTCGTCGGACGACATGTAGGTTGCGGCTTAACTCCGTAGACTTTGCATATATCGGGTAAAATTGTACTAGTTGGCATCCTTGGGTTGGGTTATTAGGTTGGTACCACAGACCTTGACCACTTTTCCATGATTCGTCCTATTTCTTTCCTCCGTTGTGTGTAGTATTCTTATTAGTTGATATATTTATTACCCTTGTGACCCCGTGAGGTCTTGTTGACTCTGGAATATAGAAGGTGGGATTATTAGGAATGTTCGCGAGTCCCGGACATAGAGATATCCTTCTAGGCTGGTTATGCTTGCTGAGTAGCTTCGGAGCATGTGCAGGGCCGTTAGGTTGATTGTGAGCTGTCGGGCAGCTATTTGGGTTGATCATATCATTTCCTTGCATATAAAGAGGTTTTTCCACGTTTTATTATATTTTTTGGCTTTGGGCCTACGGAAACTGATTTTCTAAACCTTGTATGGCCCTGGGGGCCCGTTTTCGATGAAATTGGATTTGGAAATAATTTGACTTGATACGTGGATCTTCTTGGGGTAAAAGAAGGTTAAAATATGGTTTTATCATGATTTACCACTATTGCTAGACTCGACCGGGTCAGAGTGCTAGCTGAGTTTTCTTACTGATTTGAAATGATATCAGACTCGGCCGGTTCGAGCATCTGAGATATTTTTACTACTATTTTAGACCCGGTTGTGCCCGGGCACCTTTGGAAGGGTTTTTTTGATATCTTTTTTACTGTTTTAGTCCTAGACAGGGTCTAGGCATGCATATTTGAGACTTAGCCACTGGGTTGAACCCGGACTCAATTTCGGAGGACACGTTTTGATTTTGAGTTTTAGTATGGGATTCGGGACCTCCATGGACCTTGCCGCTCTGAGCCTGAGGCTTTAGGCTCCATGTGCCAGGGGGAAAGGTATATGGTGGAGTAGAGGTATATGGGCTATGTCCTTCCATGGAACCTGCCTGTTGGGCCCGATCTGCACCGGAGGAGGTACATACAGAGGTTCTATTTTACCCCGAGGTTTTCATGCATCATATCATCCATTGTTTGAGATACCACCCTTGTTTGTTATTTGTTGATTGTACGCTCTGGTAGTATGGGATGCCGGAGGGTTTGTTTTCACATGATTGCATTCCTCGGTTGTATGGGCAGCTGAGGGACTGTAGGTAGACTCTTGTTACTTTATTTCGATATTATTCCCTGTTACGGTTAAGTATGAGCATGATTACTGTGAGGTGGTGAGTTCCTGGATTGAGTTTTGTATGACTTGATTGGGTATTAATTCATGTATGTCGAGCATGTCTATCTTTATTCTTCTCTCTGTTTTTCCTTATACTTGAGGGTACCGGTATACCGCCCATTTCTAGAACTTATTCTTATATATACTATTTGTGCAAGGATCCCAGGTGTGTTGTCCTTACTTTCACATGTGCCTGTTGTGTGTATATATTCTATATGCTATCCTTATATGTTGTTTCTGTTGTCTTCCCTCTTGGCTAGCTCTTGTGTGCTTATCGTTGAATTCTGTGACTGTTTGTTCCTACTCTGCCTGCTATTACTCTTTTACTTTATATGTGCCTAGTCGACCTATGATACCTACTGGGTACCTTATGCTTCACATTTAGTGTTCACCCTACCCTCTGCATCTTCTGGTGCAGATCCTAGCGTGGGCCATTATCGTTAGCGCATCAGAGACTCGTGCGGGGTGCAGTTTTTGGATCATCCAGGCTGAGCGTGAGCTCTTGGCGTTCAGGTATTGACTTCAATTATCCTTGGTGTATTTTTTACTCTTATAATTTTTGAGACATTGTGTATATATGACTTTTGGACCTTTGTACACCTGATGTAGTTTGGCTCTTATACGCTTTGATACCGGGTTTTGGGTTGGTTTAGATTCCGCTTGTTTATATCTCTCTTGTATCTATTTTCTTCTCATTATGCCCTTGCTTCCGCTTATGTATCAAATCTTCCGCTTAAACTGTTAGAAAGTAGCCCATTACTAACCATTCTGGACTACGGGGATTGGTTCGCCTACTGGAGGGGTGTAGGTGTCATCATGACCGAGAAATCGGGTCGTGACAATCCTGTTTCCCTTTTTATAACACGTCTTAATAACTACATTTCTTACGAACCTTTTCGCGGTTAGTTACAATATGGGCAAACCACCCCTTAACCTTGGTGATTTAACCACTCCTTATTATTCTACTCATACGCCCGAACCTTAATTAAGAATTTTCCCATTTTCGTTACCATTTAGTTACCCCAAGCATTTTCCGATTCTTCGGACCTCCCCAACATTCCAGTCCCTGAGTCCTATCATTTTATCATACCAAGACAACAAAAACAGCCCCAAACAATTATCACTATCCCACAATTCAATCCATCCAATTCCTACTTCACACATAACCAATAGCGAATCCACCAGACTCCGTGCCCGAAGGCCTAATCATGGATTCTCCATTTCTACTATACGCTAAGTACAAAATATAAGCAGATCTATCTACTCAAATAAAAACCTAGCCTACCTGGGCACCAAGCAGCTGCAATGATGCATTTCTGGCTCCGTGAAGGCATTTCTGGCTAAATGACGATCCTGGAATCTGTTATTTCGTGTCCCTCCATCCATAATCCCTCCTCCCCATGGTTCCCTAGCCTTAGAGAAGCATGAGAGGATTTTTGGAGAAACCCTCATATCTTTTCCAACTGAGGAGGAGAAGTCTTTTTATTAAATCTCGTTCTGAGGCTACTACCTCCCGTCATTCTGCTATAGCGGATGGCCTTCCGCCATAGCGGTTCCGCTATAGCTGATAAAATACCTCTATAGCAGAGTGACGTCAGCCCGAATGATTTTCAAAAATTCTAAAAAATTTCATCACGTCACCCACTTAATACCAAAAAATATTTTAACTCGTTCACAAAATTTCACAATGTCGGGGTTCCTGAAATAATGGCGGATACGATCATTACATGAATGTGATAGCAATATATGATAAGTCTAAAACACGACTGAATCACTATTATGATTGTGCAAATGATTGTGGACGTGAAAAATGATAAAATATCATCATCTTGATAATAATAATAAAGGAAGAACGCTATAGGTTCTCCAAATGGTCCTTCAGAAGTGAAGGTAATTTTTAACATCAATTTGGTATGAAAAGTATATATTGGTGGCACACGATTTTTGTGCGATCTAATTTGGTAAATTTTGTATAAATCCTCCATCAAAAGAAAGAATAAAGTGGTGGTACACTTGACTTTTCAAAGTGATGTTGAGGTGGGTCATGTAAATAGACATGACACTTAGCTTCTAATTAAAAATTTGTGAAGTACATACATATGATGATAGTCCATTCCTTGAAGAGAATGTGACTTGTGATAAGCATTGGAAATGCCAACCCATTCTTGAAAGTGAATTTATCGAATGTGGTAAAAATTATTGTGTGTAAAGACTTGCTTATATATGGTTGGAAAAATATCAAAACTCACCTCTACGGAAGGTTTGAGAGAAATGAAAAGAAAATATTTTGATATTAACAGTCATTGGTCAAGTACTTTTAGTACGTCACATATATTATGGTATGTCTTATATATCATGAATTACCAATGGGTAAAAGCAAGAAATAAGTCTTGCACAAATATTGTGGTATGTTTTATTATGAACTACCAACAGGCAAAAGAAAGAAATAATTCTTTCATATAAAGGTTATGGCCATGACTAAAAATGAATGTTATTGTGTGGCTACACAAACTTGTCATTGATTGGTACAAATAATTTTCTCCTTAAAGGAGATGTTCACCATAGGTGTGGTGTTTTGGAATATGAGGTAGTACACAAGTATTTGATAGCTTTGAAAAAGCTAATGTGTTACTACACGATGGAATAAAATTATTCATGATATTGGAATTGTAGTAAGTTTCCAAAAGAAATTTTTTAAAGTTTCAACAAAAAAATATTATTGTTTTGAGACTATAAATTATGAAAAGATTTTATATCTTCATATTACTACAATCGAAACGGTTATAAATATTTATATGAAAGGCTACCATTTTTCTCCTATTTGTTGATATAAATATGGACATGCTGATGGAATCATATGCGATAGTAAACTAAAAGTTTACAAGAAATATATAAGTTGGCATGACCGGTTGACCATCCCGGTTCAAATGTGATGCAAAAATAAGTGAAAATTCATGTGGTTATACATTGAAGAAATAAAAAATTCTTCAAGAATTCTCATGTGTTGCTTGTTCTCATGATAAATTATTTATCATACCAGTCAAGATTGAGATTGTATCCCCTAAATTTTGGAACGTATAAAAAAGGTGAATATGGGCCCATTCACCTGCCATGTGGACCGTTTACTATGAAATGAGATGCATCTATGATTGGTCACATGCATTTTGCTATCAACTTAAAATTTAATATTTTCAAGATTGTTTACTCAAATTGTTAAATTAAGAGCATGGTTCCAAACTATAAAAGTTGATAATGTTGGTTGGTTTAGCAGAAATTGTGTGCCTCCAATTATAGCTAAATCATTGATTATGAGAATAAATCTCCCAAAAGAAAATTTGGTGTGCGATGTGTGTAGCAGCACTTGTATGCATCAAGCCAATAAAGTTTCCCTATATTGTTTGTTCAGGGTCAGGAGCCAAATAATTCCATCTAAAAATTTGAATGTGCGGTATTTAATTTAATTGCTCCACCACGCACAAAGATGGATCCCCAAATAAGATTAGAGTGAATATTAGATTTCCCAACATTAAGGGGAGATATGATTAACAACTCAAATGGATGAAATGAATTATCTAGATCCTCGTAAAAAATGTGAACTTGAAAGTTCAAGAGATAATGTAAAAAAAAAAAAGAACTTGAAAAAGAAGAGATCGATCTCGATATGTTATATCGTAATGGAATCGATATTAAATGATTATCGACGGTATCTTTGATATAATGTAGAGCTCACCATTATAAATGGTAATGAGGATCTTGAATTTAAATCTGTTAAACAGTATGGACAGATAAATGATTGGCCAGATAAAATACGCAATTCAAGTATATTTTATTTCACTTGATAAGTGATGGTCTGGACTTAGTCTATAGACTAAAGTATAATGCCAGTGGGGTACAAATAAATTATTATGCGAATATAAAATCGTAAGATATAAAGTACGTTTTGTGCCTTGAGACATAAAGATTTTTCGCAAAAGTCCTGGCATTATTGTTTGGAGATTTATTCTCTTATTGGTTGATGCAATGAGGTTTCTTTCAATCTAGCAATAGATGAAAAACTTGAATGCGTATAAAGAATGGTTGTTATGTCTAGCTAGACGGTAAAGATTGTATGAAAATACTTGAAGGATTCAAACAAATTTAAAGTGATTTCACTGAATACCCCAATGATTGTAATATCACCAGAAATAAAGCAAGATCGATTTTGATCTCATGAAAATGTTTAGAAAGTACCATGTCTTAATGCAATTGGTGCACTTATATATCCTGCTACTTCTGTATATGAGATAATATTTTTTACAAATATGCAGCAATAACATAATTTCACTTTTATGTGGAGACATTTGAATGAAATCAAATATTGATATGAATTTGTTATTTCTAATCAATATTGTCAAAGCTTTATTGGATATGCAAATTGATGTGCCGCCATTTTACGGCACTTTCGACTCCTTTTAACTAAGAACAATCGTACGTTTTCAAGTAACCGTCGTCGTTTTTGATGTTTTTATGTTATATTTGTAGGAAATGGAGACAAACATGGAAACGGAAGGAAATACGCGAAAAAGAGCATTCTGGATAAGAGTGACGGTTCAGGTGACGGTCCGTCAAGGGTGTGACGGTCCGTCACCCAAACCGTCACACCAAGGCAACAAGTGAGGCAGTCCACTGCCTAAGGGTGACGGTCCAGGCGACGGTCCGTCAACCCTGTGATGGTCCGTCAGCCTGGCCGTCACACTTAGGCAGTCCGCGACGCGGAATTCGAGCGTTTTTGGGATTGGTTTCCTAGACTCCTATAAATACCCTATGTTAGTTTTATTTTAATTATTCATTCACTATACAATAGTTCTCCCAATAGTTTTAGGAGTTTTTGAGCGAGTTTTGAGAGAGGAAACGCGCTACACACGGTTTCCTTCTCCTCAAGCTTGTTCTTGAATCGTTCTTGGGATCTTGGTTTTTCTTGTTCTTGCATAATTGAAGATTGATTTCACTATATTGTAAGAATCCATTCTCTTTATTATGAATACAATTCTCTTCTCTTTTCTTTATAGCATGATTAACTAAACCTCCCACAACTAGGGTTGTGGGAGCCATGGCAAACGTAGCGATATAGATTCCGGGTAGCGTTGGGTTCAATATATGTATTGTCACATTGTTAATCATTCATTATTTAACGTTTTCTAGTGGTTGCAAACATTAGAACATGCCTAGGTTTAAGTTTGCTTGAGTAAAGAGATTTAAAACCGGGAAACTTGATTAACAACAAGGATTCGAGACTACTAACTCTCGTCTAATGATTAATGCTGTAACTAGATTAATCTACTTGATGTTTAGGATTGAAATCTAAAAAGCACATCTTTTCGAGGTCGAGAGAATAGAAAAGGAAATTTGTCTATTTGGTTGAGAAACATTTAGACGATACCATTACTTCAATCACATCGTGACACGCATATAAAAAGAACCCGATTAAGCCTAGAATCGACATTGTTACCAACGCCATGGTAAACACTTCCCTAGTTCATTCTCCTATTGATTATTTCTCATACATTATTGCTTGTTTTGTTTACAATTTGATTACACAAACCCCCCCCCCCCCTTTTCCGGAAACTATTGACTATTAGTTATCTCATTCACTAACGACTTAATTCTCACCATATTCCCTGTGGGATTCGACCCCAACCTAGTTGGGTTCTATATTTGACTACGACCGCTTACGCTTCTTTAATTAGAGGTGTAGTTTGGGCGTTATCAAAAAGTGGCACCGTTGCCTGGGAATACGGTTGTTTATTAAGTCCGGTGTGTTTATTTGACTCTTAGTCATACTTTCCCGCTTTTATTTTTGTTTGTTGTTTTTGTTTATTATAGGGTATATAGTTGTGCATACGGTTGTTCATTAAGTCTGGGGTATCTTGATGAAGTCTGAGTAATCAAGACACCCGCGTCGTGCCGCGACGTTAAATCAGGCGCTGTATGGGAGGCAACCCATAAAGTGTTGTTGTATTATAGTCTAATTAATTCGTGGGAAAACCTGTGAGTCACCACCGAGGGTTTTAGTTGTCGTGTTTCTTTTCCCTCCGGTGTGCTATCTAGTAGAACCGGCATGTTTAGGTTGTTATTTCAAATTTTTGTTTTTTTTTAGAGTCTATAGCAAGCATTATGGCGTTTTTCTTGACTAAAAGTAAGCCCCTTTAAAAAATTTCTGGTTTTGTACTTATGTTGAAACGATTGACTGTCTGGATCCTTGAATGTCATTGTGTGATCATGATTAGAATATGTATGCTTAAATCGAGCGGTTGTTTGATAGTTGGTAGCGATATAGTTTCTTGGTGCCAAGAGTGTGCGAGATTATTGTTATAAATTCTTACTCTGTGCATGCATCTAGAACTTGCCCGGTCTATTTTGTTAAGTTCGAAGTTTGGTTGCTTAGGAAAGGATCACAGGCCCTTTTTGTATGCAGTCCACTTAACCTAAAAGACCGTCCAAACGCAAATAATCCCTTTGATCCCTGTTTGAGCCATGATTGACCTTGTTCTTTCGATAACCTGTCATCATTCCTGTTTAACTTTGAATCCCTATTTTGGCCCTGGTCCTTCCTTGGACATCATGCACCTCAACGCAGGCAATCAGCCTAAGTTGAGGGTGGCTACTATAGAGGTAAACCCTGTTTTGGCCCTGGTCCTTCCATGGACATGGTGCACCTCAACGCAGGCAATCAGCCCAAGTTGAGGGTGGCTATTACAGAGGTGAATGATAAGAAAAAGAGGATGAAGAAGATTGGTTGGGAATAGAATGAAAATTCGGGTGTGTGCCTAAGAAAAGAAAAGAAAAATAAAAAGAGATGAAAAAGATCGAAAAAGTAATAAAAAGAATTGTCAAGATAAAGAGGCCGCACCTGTAGCTAGAGAGAAGGAAATAAAAAGGTGAAGAAGGATGGGCAAAATAAAGTTATATGGTAATAAGAAGTCGGTAGTTCCAAGGAGGGCTTAGTCACTAACCCCTAAATGTACCATACCTGCACCTGAAACCTCATTACAAGCCTAAACAAGTCCTGTAGTGATCCTGAACGGCTTTCTGAAGAACTGAAATAGAATAGTAAGGGCAAGCCTATGGTATCGCATGTGCATTGTTTGAAATCGTTTGTGAGTGTGAGCGCTTACCTAGTCCCAAATCTTGTGTGTGGGATTTCTTTGTGGTGAGGGCACCAAGATGTCTGTATTGTCTATTGATTGTTAGGATCGCTGCGCGCGTGTATGTGGAATGTTCTATCATATCAGAATGACATGTTTGGATCCTTGCAAGTTAGTGTTTCATACATTTGTGTGCTACGAGGGAGCTGGATTTAATGAACTAATGAATGACCATGAGTTGCTAGAGACACGAGTTTGTTTTCTTAGTTGAGTCGTCGTATTGTTTTTTGTTTATTTCATGTTGCTTGAGGACAAGCGAACGTTTTAAGTTGAGGGTGTTGATGTGCCGCCATTTTACGGCACTTTCGACTCCTTTTAACTAAGAACAATCGTATGTTTTCAAGCAACCGTCGTCGTTTTTGATGTTTTTATGTTATATTTGTAGGAAATGGAGACAAACATGGAAACGGAAGGAAATACGCGAAAAAGAGCATTCTGGATAAGAGTGACGGTTCAGGTGACGGTCCGTCAAGGGTGTGACGGTCCATCATCCAAACCGTCATACCAAGGCAGCAAGTGAGGCAGTCCACTGCCTAAGGGTGACGGTCCAGGCGACGGTCCGTCAACCCTGTGACGGTCCGTCAGCCTGGCCGTCACACTTAGGCAGTCCGCGACGCAAAATCCGAGCGTTTTTGGGATTGGTTTCCTAGACTCCTATAAATACCCTATGTTAGTTTTATTTTAATTATTCATTCACTATACAATAGTTCTCCCAATAGTTTTAGGAGTTTTTGAGCGAGTTTTGAGAGAGGAAACGCGCTACACACGGTTTCCTTCTCCTCAAGCTTGTTCTTGAATCGTTCTTGGGATCTTGGTTTTTCTTGTTCTTGCATAATTGAAGATTGATTTCACTATATTGTAAGAATCCATTCTCTTTATTATGAATACAATTCTCTTCTCTTTTCTTTATAGCATGATTAACTAAACCTCCCACAACTAGGGTTGTGGGAGCCATGGCAAACGTAGCGATATAGATTCCGGGTAGCGTTGGGTTCAATATATGTATTGTCACGTTGTTAATCAGTCATTATTTAACGTTTTCTAGTGGTTGCAAACATTAGAACATGCCTAGGTTTAAGTTTGCTTGAGTAAAGAGATTAAAACCGGGAAACTTGATTAACAACAAGGATTCGAGACTACTAACTCTCGTCTAATGATTAATGCTGTAACTAGATTAATCTACTTGATGTTTAGGATTGAAATCTAAAAAAGCACATCTTTTCGAGGTCGAGAGAATAGAAAAGGAAATTTGTTTATTTGGTCGAGAGACGTTTAGACGATACCATTACTTCAATCACATCATGACACGCATATAAAAAGAACCCGATTAAGCCTAGGATCGACATTGTTACCAACGCCATGGTAAACACTTCCCTAGTTCATTCTCCTATTGATTATTTCTCATACATTATTGCTTGTTTTGTTTACAATTTGATTACACAAAACCCCCCCTTTTCCGGAAATTATTGACTATTAGTTATCTAATTCACTAACGACTTAATTCTCACCATATTCCCTGTGGGATTCGACCCCCAACTAGTTTGGGTTCCTCATATTTGACTACGACCGCTTACGCTTCTTTTAATTAGAGGGGAGTTTGGGCGTTATCACAAATGCAGGAGATTATTTGATCTACAAAGCGTTTGATCATACGAAGTTCTCTATTTGTATGTGAGGCCATTGTCATATTATTATATTCTACAAGACAGTCAATGATTGACATTTATTCAAGTCAAGTAAAACTACTAGCAACTTATAAAGCAAGTGACTCTACACATAAGAAGATGTGTGATTTTCTTTGAGATTGAGGTTGCAATATTATATAAAGATGATGATTCTTGCATAGCTCAATTGAAAGAAGAATATATCAAAGAAGACAAAGCAAAGTATATTTCAGCAAAGGACTATTTTGCTCAATTTTGGTGAAATATTTGATGGAGGCATTATCAATCCCAACACTTTGAGAAGCTGCATTGGAATGTATTATCTGCAAAATTAAGTGATGTCTTTGTCAGGGGGAGTAAATACGCGCTGCACTCTTTTTTCCTTGGCCTAGGTTTTGTCTCAATGGGTTTTTCTGAAAGATTTTAACGAGGCATCAGAACAACGCCATATTACAAGATATCGTTTACTTTTTTTTTTTCTTCACTAGTA